>VZTV01083181.1:0-12431 GCA_013400875.1 Anhinga rufa | reverse complement strand
AGAAGGCCACTAGGTTGGTCAGGCAGGACTTGCCCTTGGTGAAGCCATGCTGGCTGCCCCAGAGCACCAACCTGTCCTCCATGTGCCTTAGCATAGCATGGCTTCTAGGAGGATCTGTTCCATGATCTGCCCAGGCACAGAGGTGAGGCTGACAGCCTCCTTTCTACCCTTTTTAAAGAAGGGCACAATGTTTCCTTTTTTCCAATCCCCAGGGACTTCACCTGACTGCCATGACTTTTCAAATATCATGGAAAGTGGCTTGGCAACTACATCAGCCAGTTCCCTCAGGACTCTGGGATTCATCTCCTCAGGTCACATGAACCTGATCTTCCCTTACAGTGGGAGGGTCTTTATCCCCCTGGTCTTGATCCTGAGGTCCATCGCCCTGGGAGGGGTGAGGAGAGAGGTTAGCAGTGAAGACTGAGGCAAAGAAGTTGTTGAGCACCTCAGCCGTCTCCTCATCTGTTGATACCAGGACACCATTCTTGTTCATCGGGGGATACGCTTTTCTGATTGACATACCTGTGGAAGCCAAGCCTCTTATTTAAGTTTCTGAAGTGTGAGGTTAGGGTCCTAGTTGTAGACACAAATTTTTCCTTTGAAAATTGTGGTCAGCAAAAATACTTAATACTTAAATACTTTAAAAAAATTTATCCTGACAAGGGAGTTCTGCTCCTGAGTTTTAACCCTGGCAAGTTTTTAATTTCTCTTTTCTCCCTCCCAGGAAAAGGATTCATTAGAGATACAAAGCACTATAAATCTGTCAGATCAGATGCATGATATGTATAATTAATGGCATAGAACAAAGCGATAAACCCTGCCCTGAAAATCCTAAATCTTTTTTTTCTTTGAAGTTGCCTCCTGCTTTCACCCTTCCAATTCCCGTGGGACTGTGTAATGCGGTTTAGAGGAAATCAGTTACTTCCGGGCAAGAAAAGAGCACCAGTGTTTCAGTTTTCATCTGAACAGAAACATTTTGGACCCTGCAAAAGAATGACTGCTAGATCATGGCTTTACTTGCTCAAGATGCGTTGAACTGATTGTTGCTCTGCCCTAATGTATCAGAAAGGTCACACTGCATTGCATTCCTGCGACACAACGGGACGAAGGCAATCGAAAGTGAGGGGCTCATATCTGCGGCACATATGACAGGTGCAATAGCAGATGTGAACATTATGTTTTCTTGAAGGATTGCTGAGAAAGCAAATCATGTTTCTGATGCAGGTATTCATATAGAGATTCAGGATATAGACTTAGACATAGTTGATGATTATATGAATTTAGGTTTTTTTGAAATCAAATCTGAATTGTTTTAGCAATCCTTGTTCACCAAATTGCTTTGGTAGGCTAAGGGGAGGGTTTTTTATTCGTCTGGAGAGCTAGAAAAAGATCTTATTTAAGGGTCAGGTGGCACATAATCAGCTCCTGTAATTGTAGGTGAAGGTACCACTGAACCTTTACTCCTGTTTGGCTTCCTGCTGTTCTTAGCAACTTTCTCTAAAATATAGCAAATAAACGGGAAATCACTTACACATAGAAAAATTATCACAAAGGAACCTGAAGAATAATATCCATCAGAATAATTACTTTGAGATTACCATTCAAGGAGTCATGGTAAAAAGCTCCATATGAGGAATCTTAAATTTGAAATGGTCTCAATCTGCTGAATAATTTCATTCATACAACCCAAATGTGCCTTGCAGACAGCCTGGATGCCATCATGAAGATTCAAATGGAGAAGAAAGATACAGTTTAAGGCTTGATAAATGAAGAAACACACATCCTATAGGGGAAGAATCCAGTAGAAAATACTTCATGTAACCTACTAAAGCCTATTAAGCCTTTAATACTGTGGGTTCTTACTGAATCGTGGAATGGTTGAGGCTGGAAGGGACCTCTGAAGGTCATCTTGTCCAACCTCCCTGCTCAAGCAGGGTCACCCCAGAGCTGGCCACCCAGGACCATGTCCAGACAGCTTTTGAGTGTCTCCAGGAATGGAGACTCCACAACGGTTACACTATGGTGAACCAGGTGTCAGTCATATACTGAAGAAATGCTCACTTTTTCCTGACATGGGAGCTGCTGAAAAAGTCTACTTAGTAGTGTGCAAAAGCATGGCCTGAGCACAGTTCTCTGGCACAGTAATACAGTTGTGCCTTTGGGTATTCAGGTTCTGTTTGAAATTACTTTTAAAACTTGTGAGACAATAATTGTTTAGAGGAATAAAATAAAGAAATCACAATGATGTTCTTGATCTCCTTCAGGCAACAGGACATTTTGGCTTGCATCTCTGAGGGAAAATTGGAAAGTTTAAGAACTTAATTTTCAAATTAATAGTTGGTCTTTTCTTTTGGCATAGATACTAATATATGCACTATGTGTATGCCAGGTGAAGTATTCTGCATATCAGAATATGGTCGCTAATCTTGGGAAAGAGGACTCCTTTTCAGAGAAGGGCTCTAGGGAGTTAATTGTCATTTGAAAAGTCTCTGTATTTCAGCAGGGTTGGGTATGATAGGGAAGGCCGACGATGATATAGGCAATGCTACAGAATGGGATTATTTGCCTGTCTGCACCATTGGACCCAAATTCTCGCAAGAAGAAGCACTGTCTATTCTGTGAAGTATGACTGACAAAAAACCTTGACCTTGTGAAAGGAGATGCCGTTGGCATCACTTCCTTTCTTACATGACATAATTGCATGGAAGAGGGTGACCTAGGATAGGTAAAACTGGAAAACAGTTGTATCACGGTGTTTGAGGCTGTTTTGCATTTGCTGAACTTGTTGTTCAGTGTTTCTGTTGGGTAGGAGATGTAAGAAGTAGGGTATGTGAGGCAAAGGGAACGCTTTCTGATGCTTGATTCACGGACAATAAGGACCAAGCAGGTTTTGCTAACCCGCTGCGTTTAATCTCAATATCTACTCTGTCATTAAGGCACTGATTTGTTCTTTCTTCTGTACTGAAAATGACACTGTTCTCATGGAAACTGCCATCACTTCTGGAGAGGACTATATCTAGTCTTCTAAACCTTTCTAAGTGGACATTAATGGCATTATATGACTTTAATATAAAATGAGAAATGCCATAGTTTGGCACAGGAAGTGAACTGAAGCTTACAATGATTTAGTTTCCAAAAGTTTGATCAGAGAATTTAACTTTATTATATCTATTTTAGAAACCCATTTTGAGAGAGAAGTATAGGACACAGAGAAAACGAATAACTGCTTTGGTCAGGAATGCTTGAAAAAAAACCATGTGCTTTCACAAACTTCTATTTGAGCTAGTATATCGAGAGCCTGGATTTGTGTGGCTGAGGAGACATGTTTCATCTGTGTTTTCTGAGGCAAGTGTGCAATGTAGTTCTATTTCTGCCAGAATGTGTGTAATTAATTTATGGAAACTAAAGGCAGTGTGAGATCTGGAAAAGCATTTTTTTTAATGGCTCTAATTCAGGCATCTAAAAAATAATAAAGCCAGGTTCTTTCTATAGCCTATAGTTTGTGTGTTTTCTTTTTAGTTCTTTCTTGAATGAGCTTTCTGTGTTTGGTAAGGTTACTATTTCACTATAACTCGGTACATGAAAAAGTACTTAAACATCTGCTCTGAATTTGTTTTTTTATTTAATTAACAATTAAATGCTTTGGTTTTTTTTTTTGTGGTGAACATAGCCACTTGAGTTTACCTCATTTATTCTATTCAAAAATTGAAGTACTTTAATTACATCACTGCCTTCCTCCTCAGATCATTTTAAGATGATGTAGTTTCAATTTGTATAGTCTCTCCTCATATTGTACCTCATTTTAATCTGAGGTTCCAGCTTATTAACATCTGTACCACTTTACAGTGCTACAGGGTGCTATTAGACAACCAGGTTACAATGACAAAATTCAGCAGACAGATTTCAATTTCCTTACCCTTAGAAACGGGGCTCCAGGTACCAGGAAGACATATTCCTCCTCATTCTTCCAGACTCTTAGTCTTCAATACTTGGTACTTCATCTTTATTCCAGACATCAGTATAGCAGACGAGCAAAGTTATTGTAAACAGTTTTCATACAGGGCTTATCTTCTCTCCTTGATGTCTGCAGTTTATATCATACATCAATTTGTGGTCATACTCGTACAATGTAGAAAACAACAGTTTTCCACTGAAAGAAAATAAAATTCTTGGCTTGGTTCAAAGCAGGGCACAAGCACACCTCTTGGGTTCATAAGCACCCCTGTCCGACAGGACTTTGTTTTGCCCTTTCCACGTTTCGGGGCGGGTGCTATGTTCCAGAGTGGGGTTCAGAATGAGGGGCTGGAGTGTCCCCACCTCTCAGCGACACTGTGCCACTTGTGCACAGGCAGAGCACAAAGGGTTACAGCTCTCAAACATGGTAACCGGTTCACTCACCCGGCAGCTGAGCCCAGCCAGCATCTGCTCCACTTGTCCTGGTGAATGCACTGAACTATTCATAGCAAGTTCATCAGTTACTACAGAGGAGTTTCAGAGCCCTTCTTCTGCCTAGTTCCTTCATCATCTTCATCCCACAGTGCCTGGAAATTTAGACAAGTAGTTTCACATCTTGTAGGAGATGAGATTGAAGATTTACAGCATGAGCTATCAAATGATGGAAGAGGTGGTAGCAGTTCCTCCTCCTGCTATTTTGTGAAATCTAATCTTACATTTCAGTCTTTGAGATCAGTCCGGTTTGTTCCAGATCAACTAAAATATTTTGTGTGCAAATGACCTTTTTGCTTAAGCAAGGAAAATGGATCAAATATATTTGTTTCAGATTGAACAGATTTAATTTTTGGTTCAGTTTTTGAACTAACCTTATGGTACTGAGGACAAAATATTAAGCAGTGCAGTAAAGCAGGTTACATGGTAGTTAAAATTCATGCCCGATACCCTTGAATTGGTATCAAATACTGGTATGACAAGTGAAGTGTTAGTGACTGGACAACTTTCTAGTGACTGACTTTCTGAGCCATTAATTCAATGTGCTGTGGCGTTCATATATGAGTTTCCCAATGTATGAGGATCTGGCTTGGTTCCTTGTCCTGTATTATTTAAGTGCATGATGAAATTAGAGGTCTAACGAAGAGCATGAGAATGTATTTTTTGAATATCAGAAAATACAGCCTCAGTAGCAAGCCCTTCCGGGACTATTTATTTATGTAGAGTTAAGGTTTGTACCCTTTGCGCGCTTTGTATGTGTTTTGTGGTGATTGCTTGTAGGGAAAAATATATTTTTATACATAATGCAGTAGTGCACAGTTCGTACAAGCAGATATGCTGGAAATTATACCATGAAAGAAAATATTTCTTTACACTATTCTCAGTGGTGTGCTGGGAATATATGGTTCCCTAAATTATACCTGGGCGTCCCCAGTAGGTACATTGTTAGATGTTTCATATAGAACTTCACTGGCTGTGCAAAAAGCCAGGACATATCATTACAAATGCAGCTTCAGTGAACTTTTTTAAAAAGGCAACATGGTTTTATGTTTATTTTAAATTTATTTTAAATTTATTTTCAGTTTTCAGTATAAATAATAATAAAGGAAACATTGTTTTCTTTAATATCGCTTTTCTTTTGTTAGTTTCCTCTTTCAGACAGAGCCAAGCCAGCATCATGGGAACTGGAGTAAACAAATAATAAAAAAACCAAACTCCTTTCTTTAGGCACTCTAGTTAGCTGTGTGCAATACCTTCAGCAGGTGTTGGCAGGAGGAAAATAGATGATATATTTGCCTGCAGAATTTTTTTTCCTTGGACTGAATGGGTTTTTGTAGTTCAGACAAGTGAGTTTCAAAAAATGTTTTATTTCTATTCTTTTGCCCAGTGTTGATATAAGAAAAGAAAGCCTTGTTACAAAATAAATGCAAATGGCTGAAAAAAAAAGTATCCCGATATGCTGCTGAAGAACTAAAATGCGTTATCAAGTGATAAATGCAGGAGATTTTTTTAATCTCTCCCTCTCCCCCCCGCCTCCCTCATCACAATTAACTACTTATGAAGTATGCCAGACCGACAGCCCTGGAGACAAAATGTGACACTACACGGGCAAAACCGGTATTACATACCTGCCTGTTAAGATGCTTCAACAAGGAGCAGAAATGATCGCTTTGGAAGTATGTCATCTCAAATCATTAATCAGACCCACTCAGTCCATGACTTCCCTTCTGAGCTGTCCAACAAAGACACCTTTCTATCAGTTACTACATCTACTGGCATCAAAGAAGGTTTTGTGATGTGAATATATTTTTACTTACAACTGAGTGGAGGTAAACTTTCTTTTTTCTAAATTTAATTTCTGTTCCTGCTTTTATTTTTCTATTTTAACACAGAATTAGAACATAATAACTACAAAAATACTTATGGCTCTCTATAGCTCTCTAGCTCCCTCTCAGACCACCACCATAGGACATCAGAAGGATAAAATGAAATATTTTAGATGTAGTATTTCTGTATCCTACCAGATTATTAAGAAAAGGTTATTTCTGATGAAGATTATTTAATCAGACTTTATATTTGAGTGTGCCCATGTGCATACAATCTCTTTTCCCCAATATGATGGAACATAGAACCATTAATTCATATTCTGTAAAACTAATAACAGTATGAATTCCATTCTTCCCTCAGAGTGCACAGTTGTACTCGGAGTTATTGCTAATTAAGTGGTTTGTTAGCATACAGAAGTCCTTACAAATATCTCCTCTCTGCTGGCGGAGCTGGGTAAATTGGGTATGACTGGGATTTGTAGGAGCCTTTCCTACACAGCAGCGTGCGTTCAGCCCTCCTGCAGCCGAGAGTCCCCTTCCCTGGGTAAACGCTTGTTCCTGCAAGTGCCGACAGCTCTGCCAGACCCCGCCAGCGTGTCACAGACCACCAAATTAACAGTACCTGCAATGCTTTCCAATCAGCCTTCCCTTTGTTTTGCTTCCACCAACAGCCTCTCTCCTATCAGATATGGGCTGTTAGGCAATTAAAGTGCGTCTGTGATGAGAGTTACAATGTGCAGTCCTGATTTTTAGAAATGACAGCCACCCTTAATTCCAACCAAGGTCTATGGGTGCTACAGAAGATCAGACCCTGCGCAAGCTCAGAAGAGAAAGCAAAGTGAAGTCTGTTTGTACCTTTCACTTCTTGAGTATTTGCATGGATTCTATGGCTCAGGTCAATGCAACCTTTCCTACCACCTTTTTCTTCTGTTTTGTTTTTCTACTTAAAAATAGCCTTTTTAGAACAGTGGGCTTTTTCCTTAGAAAATAACTGTCTGTTCCGCATAGGTGTTTGCTCAGCCATTACTGCTGCACTGGAGTAGATAGGAAATTGTTCATAGTTGAGTGAAAAGCTATTTTAAAATCAGTCCTGGTTCCACAGATGCTATAAATATCCATTTTGATCAGTTAAAAAACACGGTTGCTTTTACTAAAAGCGGTGTCTGGGATGGTTTTGTTTTGATTGTGCAACACTGTTGGCGTTGAAAATAGGTATGTCAGCTTTCAAAAGAGGGTCCGAATGCACTCAGATTTTTTAATAGCAAACAAAATTCTCATTAACAGGCAATTTTAAAAAGCAATAACACTATTTTTTTTTTGCTAGTAAGCATATAGAAAGTTTATATTTCCAGCAAAGAATGAACTAATGGAAACTAAAATTCTGCCATGCCCTAGTGCCACAGCATTGCAATGTAATGTATGTGAGGCTGATTACAATTCAGGCTTTCAACAGGATTATACATGATCAAAGCTCCTGGATTGAGAACTATGTAATTTAAATGATTGAAAACAATTTTGATGTTTAAGTTTGTCTTCTCTCTTTTTCTTTCAAAAGAAAGCTTCTTTCTTGTTAATGATGTGTGAAACTAAAAAAACCCAACTGTCGGTCTACATACCTTCCTCATTACATGTTCAGTGTCACATCCATTCAATACCCAGCCAGCTCAGGTTTTTTTGCCTTAGGTGCATGTTGCTGGTAGGATTAACAGTGTCATCCTAAAAATATCTGCCCTTTTTGATGTCTAAGTAAAAGATCAGCACTGGGTCACGGAAAGGCAAAACGCCGTTCTTGGAAGGAAAGTCCCAGCAGGTGGGACAGGACTTCCCGCTCCCCGACAGGTGGCTGTACTTCCACTGCGAAGGAGGGCTGAACTCGGCGGCGGGGTCTTGACTTTCCGCACTCTGACTTCTCTGAAGGAGCGACAGTTCACTCTAGAAGGCCTGGTACATAGTTATCCATCACTATCAGCACATCTCAAACTGTCAAACACCTCCCGTAGGACTCTTTCAGATGTTAGCTTAATGATTTTAAGTCACTAAAATTGCTTCTGAATTTTTATGTCCATGGGCACAATGCCAAACAAAATTCTGTACTTATGAAAAAACCTATTAACAAGATAATTCCAAACCTTTTTTAGTCAGTTGTTAAATAGTATCCAAAAAAAGCCCAGGAAATCAAAAGCAGTCTTTTGGTTTTGATACAGAACTCATGAAAACATAATCTCACTCTCTTGCTTTTCCTAGGACCTAGTATAAATTTGATATCCCTGTAGCAATATCCAGTAACTTTCTGGGGGGCCTGGCATGCTATGTTGGCTAATGCTCTGAACATAAACAAGGGGCTTCACGAGGGTCAGAATACGTTCCTATTTGCCTACTTTCACAATCACATTGATTAATTTTTTTCAACAAACTAAACTTGCGTTCTACTTGCTGCTGCTTTAACCCCTACCAGAGCCCGCAAAGCAGAAATTTCAACTCATCTGTGCAATCCCTGTCTCTTAGTTTATTATCGCAGACTCAGACGTGCAGCGGTTCTTTCAGACTTTGCAGGTGCAGTGCTAAGCTCTCTCCGCCTAGCAGCCCACCCTCCAGAGAGCCCGCTGACAGGAGAAGGGTCACTGCTCCATTGTACACCCTAATACAGCTTGGCTACGGAGAATTAATGTGGTGTCAGTTTACTGCCTTTCCTCAATGTCACTCATCGTGCACATATGCTTTTGCACAACTGGCAGATGTGGCCGAAGAAAGGCAGAGAATCAAACTCAGTAGGAAATCTGCATGCAAGTGGTATTAATAGAAAAACCGCATACAGGAATAATTTAAGTACCTTTACTTCCTTGAAGAAACAATACTGCTCTCAGGAAAAACTTCCAAAGCAGAATAAGTGGTGACCTTAGGGACATGAAGAAACAGTGTCCCCTTTTCTCCTTTCTTTCCCCTCCTTTCTTTCCCCCATCCAATTTCATCCACCATTTTGATGGAGGAAAATACAAAGTATTTTGGCCATACTATCCATTAATCAGGTTGTCTGCCCTTTTAGAAAAAGACAACTAATTTTTTTTATTTTTCCCTGTAAGCAAATTAGTTTTTGTTGGTGACCACCAAGTCTTCCTAAGAATATATACATATATAGTTACCCAAAATTAAAGAAGAAAAGGACTATTCTGTTTTAGAACTCTTATCAGATAGCTTATCTCAAAAATCTATCACCATCAGAGTGCTTTAGCTGCCTATTAACAAGAAATTATGCTTAAACTTCTGGAGTAAAGAGACAAGTTCTCTAAATTAACGCTTCAAAGGAGCTGGCTGATGTCAAAAGACACACCATGTACACAGCACTTAACCCATGTATTTGCCTGGCTTCTAGATCTCTCTTTGGGAATCATTATGGGAAGCGTCGAACTAACAACTTTGGACTTTGATTTGTTGCAAAACACCTCCACAGCACATTCGAACTCTGCATAAGCTTCCAGCCCATTCATATGCATCAGTTAGAAACAGTATTTCTGTTGTATTCTCCTAGTTTTTTTAGTGAGACTGCCCTCGAGGCAACTTAGGACATCTGCTGTGAACACATGAAATCCTTCTCTCACTGCAAAGTCAGCTTGCCACCTGGTTTAATGGGCCAAGGTATCAGACTTGTTCAGTGGAGTCTGCCAGCTTGGACAGTCAACAGTGTAAAACCAGCGTGTCAACAAACTTGACGTACGAGAAAAATGAGAGAATCAGACACAGAAATTAATGCCACAATTTAAAAAAAATATATAATAAAAAAACCTGGCCCTCAGTGTTGTTGCAGCCACATAGAATTTATAGCTGATCAAGCCATAAAACCCAAAGTAATCAGCCTGCCAGCCCTTGCAACATACTCTTACTTCTAAAAAATGCATTTAAAATAGTCCTAATTTCTTTTTCTGAAGACCCCCAAGATCCTGATTATGCCATTCAGTGAATGTCTCTGTAGAACAAACAATTTTTCTCACCTAAGACAGGCAACACTACTGAGCAGTCTTTTTTCAGTTTCTTGTATAATAGCAAGGAATCTTTAGATAAGAGTGCTGGTATCACTTCTTTTCTTTTCTTTTTACTTTCCTTAAGCAATTTGTTATGTTAGTAAACTGATAAAACTCTTGTTTGGTTCAGTCAAACTTAAAATTCATAACAGTTCTAGGCTAATGATTGTTTGCTAATTTAGAAACTAGTAATGTGGAAGAACATCCCAATTCTTGTGTGATTTATCTACCAGTGTGGTGTTCTTTTTTCTGTTCTGGGTCTGCAGTTTGAAGATCTGCCTGAGAAGGTCAGTAAGAGCAGTGCAGTTATGTTGAACTAATGACTTTCCTCTGAAGCACACAACAGGAAGATATAGTTTAGGACAGGCTGATGATTGAACCGCTATGGAAATAGCGGTAGTAGTAGGTCCAACTACTGCTAGTAGCAAATCACACTATGGAATGAGTCAGTGACCTTAATTTAATCAGAAGCTACTCTGATTTTAGGCAAATCTGAAAAAAAAAACTAATCCTCAAGATCCATAAACTAACCATATTTTTTGGTTTTTTTTACTAATTACTATATGAACAGGATGGAAAGAAACTGAACTTCAGATGAAAAGGATTTTTTAAAGGGAGATCAGTTACTAGCAACCCTGTCATGAGCACAGGATGCCCATGAACTCAAGAAACATCTCCATTTTAATTAAGCCCATTTTCTCCTCCAAACAAGACGTTGTCTCCCCATCACATAACAGAGACTACTGCCAGTCTGCCTTCTGTGTTCCAGTCTCTCCTTGTTTGGGTGCCCTTGTGCTACAGCACCTTTTACTTTTCCTCTGGTCACACTGCTCATCAGTGTTCTTAGCCCTAAAAACAAGGAGAGAGAAAATTACTTGGTACTTTCTTAGGTCCGACACGTTCACAGCAAGGAAATTTAGAGGATTAGGTAGTGTTTTCCTGTGCTGTAATACAGCGTTTCGTTCTAGTGTCTCCTAGAACTGCTCTTCAGTGTTTCCATCCACAAGCCCCTCTGCTCTTCAGCACACCATGATTTTTACACAGCTTCATATTTCCCAGAGTTTATCAGAAGGTTGACAGATTGAATGGTTACAGGTCTTAATGGCAAGAAAGGGTATTATAAAAGTCACACTGCAAGCACTGTACCAAGGGGAAAAAAGGAGCACTGGAAACCTGTTCCCTTACGGATGTTTGAGTTGAGACACAGTCACAGTTATTTTAGGACGGAAAACATCGCACACTAAATACCACTAATCATTTGGATCATTTTCTGTTCTGGGCAGATTGTGACAGTCTTATATAAACACTGGCACCAAGCGTTAGGGCAGTCTGATTTTTGACCCAGATCTGATTATTTTGCAGCACACACAACTGTGCTTCCAGTGGAAGATTCCCCCATGCAATAAATAAAGCCATCTGTTGTGGAAGCTGGATTTTTAAATTATATGCCCTGTTAACCACTGTTTTGCACGTGGAGCTGTTCATGACTAAAGGTACAACTGTACGCCTTTCTAAAAGGAGTTCTGCTCTCCTGATAGTACACATTTCTGGGCCAGAGATCAGGTATCTAAAATAACCTTTATTCTTCTTACATTTACTTGTATCAGACTGATTTCAGTCTTCTCCCTTTCCATTGACCTCTTTTTTTCAATTCCTACTTTTTCTTGATCTCTATTATAAATACAAATGCAATAAATGTTTTATGAAAAGTTTAGTTAATGAAACTGGCTAATAATTGAAAATATAAATATGTTACATATTATAAATAGTAATCAAAATATCTCATATGAAAGAGATCGGCCTCTAGTCCAATGTAAGCATCTTCTCTGTAGAGATGAGTGAGAAGCACTTCAAGGAAGTAAGGGGGATTTCCATGGTAAGGATATACACAATTTTTTCCAGAGGTTTCAATGNTCCAGAGGTTTCAATGAGTGTTTAAGAATAAGAAAAACATTTTTCCCCATTGATAACTGCCTTTGAAGACCCCATTTGTTTAGCTAAATTGTTGTTGAGTCAGCGAGTGATTAAATTGCTATTTCCAGGATTATTCTTCTGCTCAGTGCACTCTCTCTGGTCATCAAGAGTACTAGTTCCATTTAGAAAAGAGGGCAGTGAACAGAAATTTATGGTGCAAATTAGCATG
>VZTV01083167.1:0-12050 GCA_013400875.1 Anhinga rufa | reverse complement strand
CTGCTCAGATGAGATACTAGTTACTCTCTGTCATGACACAGATACATTAAGGGCTTCATTTTCCACCGTTGCAACCAATGGGACTTTTATTAATGATTTTATTATTAATGACTTTTATTAATGAGTGGAATCAAGATCATTGGCTGAACATTTAAAGTAGCACTCAAGGAAAGCCTTTTAAATCTATTTATACCATTTATCTTACAAAAATTGAAGTTAGGCACCTAAGCACTTTTGCTACCCCCAGCAGGTCTTTTTCTCCTTCTTTAGGAGTCCAAATACCTTTGCAAACCTGAAACACTAGTGGCTTCAGGTGTGTTAAGGCTTGAAATGATTGTTTGATTTATTCTGATATACTGGTGGCAACAGGTTACTCAACCATGAGATGTCCCTAGATCCACTTCCCAAAAGAATACATGGCAGAAAGTAGCCAAATGCTGTGCATCATGCACTGTGAGTACTAGAAATAGATCTGTGTTTGAAAAGTATGAATATTTTTGACAGCAACCCTGCCTTATGCAAGAATTTGAGTTCAAGGATGACCTTACAGAACCCTGAAGTCATGGAGTTGACTGGAATTTTTCTGAGTCCCCCGTAAGACCTAGGGGAAATCTCTGTACCTTTGTGTGCTGGATATAAATTGGCATTTCTTATATTCTTTATGTTTTTTGTCTGTGTCTTATGCAATAGTAAAGTGGTTCCAGTTAGGCCTTTAAGCAGTGTTGTGGTATAAAATATGATGAATATTCATAACACAATAAATACTCATATTGAAAAAATGCTTAGATGTCTGAAGTATAAAAAAGACTTTGCAACAGTTCATACTTTTTACTTTTAGCTAAACATGTTACTTTCTTTTAAAAATAAAAAGTACCCAAGGAACATTTGTACGTGTTCTGTCAGGTCAGATTGAAATTTATGGCTGGTTAGGTTTGCCTTCCAAGATTGCATCCTAAGTATTATGATAAGAAGTACAAATCACAAACCATTTAATTGTAACTGTTTTATCTGCATACAGAGTCTGGACCTTAAGTATGCTACCTTAACGACTTCCTTTGAGGTACATTAATCAATGCAAAATTAAATATAATTATGGTAATTAAATCTTCTCAAAGTAAAAGGTGACTGTAGTAACACTTATCTCTAGCATGAGCCAAAAAATAAAAAGGGAATATACTATCATCTTCATTAGTTTGGTATTAATACAGTGCATTCCTAATGCCTCTGCTGAAATCTGAATTTTAAATAAAAGGCAGAATTTGCCTTTCATTGCCTGGTGTGTGACATTAGAGCTAAATGAGAGACATGGTTGTATCTGCACTGTCACTGTTGGTCTCTCTCTTTTACATGGCTCTTATTCAATTTATGCAACTCTCACTCCATAAAACATTAAATAGCTACATTGTGAGGCTTCATGTGCGGTGTCCTTCAGATTAATCTTCAACTAGTTTCAGTTTAATCAGGCATTAAGGAGATGGTCTTGTACCAATGATGTTGTGCTCTGATCTTGTTATTGCAGTGACCAGGCCCTCAGCAGCCCGCATTGCAGCCCCTCCTGGATGTCAGTTCTGTGTCATAACTTTGTAGTTACAAAAAACCTCCATTTAACTTTTCCCTGAGCAGATCTGGCTCTGCTGCTCTCTCCCCCAGTACTGACAGAAACACTAATAAATCTGCACTTCAGCACTCACTAAAACAGAGAATAATTTGGTAAGCACCAACATGGAAACAAATAGGCCCTTTATAGCTATTAATAAAGGAGGATAATTGCTGGCATTAGTCACGGCATTTAATTTCATCAAAGTAATAGTTGGACAGTTTGCTTTCCTCAAGGTGATGATTTTCTGTGAGGCATTTTCAGGTGCCATGGCTCATGTTTTGTAAATAGGCAAACCTTGCTTTCAGATGATAAATAAATAAATAAATAAATTCCTCCCCAAAAATCTCCCTTTCCTTCCCCAACAACATATTGAAAATGCTGCTGGTTTACAACAACTATATACATATAAACAGAAGATTGGAAGATAACAAAGTCTAACAATTTGAAAGATGCATCACAATACCAGTCTATGACTGAATAAATGTGCTTTTCTTCCTCTGAGAAGCATATGGGGGTTTGTTTTTGGTTTGTTGTTTTTTTTTTTGTTTTTTTGTTTTTTGTTTTTGTTTTTTTTCTTGTGTTTTTTTTTTTTTTAATTAGTTTGTTAATCTACTCAGAACATAGTGATAATTGCAGGAGAGCATAAAAATGAAAGCAGGAGAATCTAACGAGATAAATGAAAAACAGCTTGATGAGTCAGTAGCCCATATAGTATGTCATGAAGATAGAAAGACGTGTACCTTTATTCTGACTTAAGATCATTGCTGTCATTGCAAAGCTAACTGCTCAGGCACTACTCCTTTTCCTTACCAAAGACATAATCCTCATTTGCAATGACCGCAACACAATGGAAGACCTGCTTCCTATACTGCCAAACCATGTTATATCCAACAGATCACATGGAGTTAGGAAACTACAGATTTGATCAATAGATAATGGGAGACCACCAAGGAATTTTTGAGTAGTACACACACAAACCAAGGAATCATAGCCAAACAAATGGTGATTACCATACCACCCAAAATAGGAAGAATGGATGTATTTTGGCCTTTTTTGCTGCTGAGACTAAGTGGGTGAATTTGAATGAAAAAAGATGGGCTTATACTTAAAGGGGTATGAGGAGATTAAAAATACCACAACTTCTGCATGTATGATAAATTTTAAGAAATAGTGGAAGCATTTCAGAGTGCCAGAGTTAGGATATATATTCCAGCCATGGCCTCGCTCACCTCCCTACTCCATAGCCTGGTTTTGTATGAGTCCTAATATTCTCTCACCCTATCTTTGATGTGGATTAATAAGGTTTCTTTTTTTTCCAAAATTCTTCTGTGTCAAGCACCCTTATTGACAAAGAAACAAGTACTTGCATTGTCTCTTATTCTTTCAAATCACATATTCAAAGATATTGAAAATAAACATATCATGTACTTCATTTATCTGAAAGAATTGCACAGAAATATCAGATCAGGCATATCAGAAGGTTATAGCAGCATCTGGCCAAGGTCTCCAAGGATCATCAAGAGAAATGTACCTGTCACAAACAATGATATTCTATTCTTAGAGCCTCTGACTTAAATTGTCTTCAGTCTATCCTGTAAAGGAAACATATATATTGAGTTTCAGGTTTTCCTACCTCCATGCTTATCAAAGGGACCTTAATTACCATCCAATATTCGGTTTTGTTTTCCAAAAGATATGGTTCTACATAGACTTAATTGAAGACTGGTCAGAATTAAGCAGCGTTTGGTTTTCGAGACTTCTAGGGAAACAAAGGACAACAAGGTCAAATATGACTGCGAGTCAATGCTGATTCAGACTATTCAGCTTAGATAGACACTATCAATTCAGGAAATATTGGCAGCTCAGAGCATTAAAGAAAAAGTTTGGACACTGCAGATTTTTCTTTTGGCAAGAAATGCTATGGTACTACTATCAAAATGACCAAATATTTGAATTAATTAAAATGGCCATCACTTAAACAGAAATCTGAAAGAGCATAAATTTGAACTACTTTGGTTTCTTGGACCACTGAATCCAGTCCCAAAGAGCTGATTTAGTATGTATAAAAGTTACAAGGAGTTTCATTGATTTTAAAAATGCAATGATTTTTGTGGATAAAGTTATTAAAGCAGAAATCCAGACTACTTTGTGTGAAAATAGCCCTGCTCCCCCAACAATAAAATATAAAGGACTGGACTTTTTATAAATTCATGGGTTTGTTGGAATTCCTTACCTAAACTGTCAGGGAAGGTATGAGAAGTTGGGAGGCAATGCTATGTATTTACATTCAGAATTTCCATGCTGTATCAATTTTATCTAGAAGAAGCTTCCTTTATGTCAAAAAGAATATGGTGCTCTACTTATAAATAAAACATTTCAATTACAGGAAAAAAAAAAAGTCATAAGTCTTCACTATTTCTTTAACTTGAATAATATGTTATTCAAGATGACCTGAAAAATGACAAGTACTGTGTGGAAAACCTATTCCATTTATTTATTGGTTAAAAATAAATGCATTGGTCTGAATAGTACACATAGGAGCTCTTTCAAATTTTGTTCCTATGACCAGTTTTTGATAGTCACATAATAGATGTTTACCTTATTAGGGATACCTGGAAAGATTTCATGCCATGAGAAAACCATTATCATAATTTCTGTACTTTTCTGCAG
Organism: Anhinga rufa; assembly: GCA_013400875.1. Lineage (NCBI taxonomy): Eukaryota > Metazoa > Chordata > Aves > Suliformes > Anhingidae > Anhinga > Anhinga rufa. The sequence continues at coordinate 7,780 of VZTV01083167.1, read as the reverse complement.
CATATATATATAAGACCATACTGGAGTTATAGTTTGTCATGATTTGGCTGGCCTACACTCATCTAATAGGAATGAAATAGATAAAACTTTATACCCCTCTCTTGTATCTTGAATACTATGAATTATCACAAGGAGTATTGCACTGTTATAGGGTACACTCATCCAAATGTATTAATGAGATTGTTATTGAATTACTCTGTAAGATGCCTACAGAAAGGTAAGCACAGTTTATTTTTATTGTATCACTTTTTTTCAGTTCTGATAGAATGAACAGATCTTCCACAACTCCCTAGGACGATGTAACATCCCCGTAAGAGCTCTAGCAATAAATTCCATATTAAAAATACACTGATGGTGGATTTTAACTGAAATCCCTGTTCAGGGTATCTGAGGCAGTAGGACCTACCTGGGAAATAAGCAAGTCCAGTTACTGACCTGGCTTAGCTTGTAAAACAGTCTAGGGTCTACTTAGTGGGGTAAAGTGACCGTGCTGCTGTACAGCAAAGTTAAAGATTGCTCAGTGTGATGTGGAAATTAGGAGCTTAGTAAAAAGGAAACATGGTAGGCATTGTGATGTGTTTAAGGATTTTTTTATTTTATCAGTAAGAGCACTATTTGTATCAACAGCTTTATATCTTCTACAGAAATGGTAATATAAAAAGGATCTTAAATACTCCCAGAGCAGAGAAATTGATCGGTCTCAAGGTCTTTTCAGCCAGGTGCAATGCCTTAAATCTGAGACAATAACTAGAAAACTGAAGCATTACCAAGCAATGAAGAAAGTTCACATTAGATAAGCTTAAGCTAATACCAGATGTTTTCAGTGAAGCTGTTGCTTCATGTTGAATCCTAGCTTTTCTCCACCTGGCTAGCTTTTGGTATTTGAGCATGACTTTGGGTCTTCTAACACAGTGAATGCGCATTTGCATTGAAGAATATTTGCTGTCCTTCTCCTTTGCTTCTTTTCAGTACTTTGGAGTACATTGGAAATACTACAAAAGGTATAACAGCAGCAAGAAGAAAGTTCTGAACTCTTTCCTGAGAAGTGATAAGGATTGTCTGCTGCAAACAGCAAGCATGTATGGATCTACCCTTTCTGTTACGGAAGGTTATAGCTATTGAATTGCTCTCTGCTTTCTATTAGTGAATCCAGTAAAGACACTGTTTGCCAGCTTCTCCCATGGGGTTCTCTATATTTTTAGGTCTCTTTCTTGTGCACAAAATTCATGTCAGACTCTGGACAGCCCATTATCCTCCCTCTCTGTCACTTAAATACACAAAACTCACTTTTTACCTAGTGTTCATTGCAGCTGGGCTGATATATTGCATACTTTATATTTATTTGTTTCTTTTAATATATACTATATGAAAAAGGTCACCACTATGTCAAATACCAGGAAGAGATTTAAATAATATAGACCTACAGTCAGATATCTCCTTTTGATCTCAGACATACAGTGATTCTTTTCCCAGTATTTTATATTTGTACGCATGTACCTCCCCTGTTAACAGATCAGAATGATGCAGGTTCACCCCCAGACACAGAATTTCAGAAGTACTTGTGATTCATAGTCTGGTCACAGCCACTACTGTTGCAAGATGTGAGCACTGACCCTGCGCTGCCTTGCAGCCAGGCGAGCACCAGCCCTCCTTCTGGACTCCTGCTGCTAACCTCTGCAAGAGACCCTCATCCTGTGGACATGGGGCAGGGACACAGCCCAAGGCTGTAGGGTCTGGCCAGCTTTGAAACATCTAGCACAAGTTTGGGAATAACTGTATCCATAGAGAAAGTATAACTAACATTTGTATCAAAAATCACATATTTCTGATGATGTTTTGTGATGTATCTTACACAGACTGCTGTAACATTTTACTATGGAGCCAGACAGAAAACATTAAGTATACTTATTCTTCAAAGATAACACAATACCTAAACCAGTCAAGAAAGGTGCAGTCGTAATTCAAGCTACAATGACTAACATTCACTCTTACTAACATAAATGCACAGAAAATAGAAACTTATTTCAGATAAACCTGCATGTTTAGATATTTTGAAACTTCATTGATAAAGTAGGAAATGTCAGTGTATAGTAACTTCAATGTATAATAACTTCATCCAAAATACAACTGAATATTCACTGTTTTGGATATTTTCACCACATTCCTTTTATCTAACAGATAAACAAGTAATAAGCTTAGTCAATGAAGGTGACTTTAGGTTTATACCTTTCATATAAAGGATGAATTCTAATACTGAGTTATGAGCTACAGAGGAAGAAACTCAATCTTTGTAATGAGGCAAAGTTATTTAACTTGGTCTTCAGGTAGAGAAGCAGTTGAATGTATTGAGACAAATTAGAGAAAGTCTGTTCTGAAATCTGCTATAAGCCATTCAGAGCTATTTTTTCAAGCAAGAGGACTGAAAGAAAAACTGAAGTAGAATGAGAAGAAATGTTTTAAAGTAGTACTAATAATTTAAACAAAGGGAAAAATAGTTTGAAGGAAACCATAAATGGCAGAAGGAAAACATTTAACACATATCTTTCAATAGACATATGTATGAAATTAAAATATTTAGATATTTATTTTTTTCCCCCTATTTAGTGGTTATAGCTGATTACCATGTTTGAATTTTTATGATATATCAACACTGCATGTAGCTGGAAATATTTCAGTGCTAGAAAACCACCCTTCAGTAGTGCCTCTGCTTGTTTTATTCTTTCTTACCATTGTTTCTGTTTTTCACTTAAATTATATATATATATAGATTAACCCAAAATATTATATAATATTTTAGGACTTCAAAGGTTCTTAAATTAAAGACTTCTATAATTTAACCAATTGTTTGGCATAATCTTAGAATTTCAGCTAGTAGTTCATCATAGAAGAAATTGTCTCTTTTTATACTCTTACATGATAAGCAACTTGTGCTGGAACTAAAACATGTCTTTTAGAAAAATATCTATTTATGATTTCAATACTATAAATTATGATGAAATCTCATACCACTAGATTTGTTATTTTCACAATTAAGCAACACTGTTCAAATCAAATATTGATCTGTCTTCCAAATTATTTTTTTTCTTAGTTGAAGTTTCACCAACCAAATGTTAGTTATTCCTTTGCTTGGTTAAAGTCTTGCCTATTGATAGATGTCCTGTCCCCCTGTAAAATTGTAAGCTCCACCCCTGCCTAAAATCGTAATCAAACCCATTTTTAACTTCCTAATAAAATTGTATCATTCTAATCCTGAATAATGATTGTAGCTCTTCTCTGGACCCTCTACTGCATTTCAACATCCTTTAGAAGGGTATAAATGAAATTTTATTTCAGTAGGCATGTCACTGAAACCACTTCTATATTCACATCCATTATTGCAATCTGCAAAATGCAGTATGGGTAGGACCCCATACTGAGATTTATAAATAACTTTCAGTATCATTTTCCAAACTAATAAAAATAATGGATATGTTCTACATTTTCTGTTTGTATCTGTAAAGCCCCACACTTGGGTGAATTAAAGCTTAGCTTTAGTCTGTCAAATATTGAGAAATCAAGGCAGATCTGTATTCCTGGTCTATTCTTCATCACTGTTGCTTTTATGTATTGAAGATTCTAGGTGAAAGCAACACATATTCAAGTAAAACATATTAGTATTTCTACAGGAAAAATCAAGACCTCAACTAAATAAGAATGCAGTTATCTTATCAGATTGACTTTTAACTTCTAGACAAAATGTAAAAAAGTTTCTTTGTAATCTCAACATAGTTAGCATGAGAAAACATTTCTTATTTCAGAATAAACAAAATATATGTTTTCATTTTACTTCTGTAGTACACCTGTAACATCAGAATATTTCTTAGTAACCTTAAACTTCTATACATGTTATATTAGCATACTCAAACAGTAAGCAAGCCTGTATATTTTTAAACAATCAAAAATTACTAGAAATATTCATGTGTCATGTTTCCAGGTATAGTTAATGTCAGATACCTTTGAAATCTGCCAACATTAATTTCAAAAGCTCCCAACAATATTTCATATATGATTGGGAAACAATAGAAGTAATTTTGTGTTTGTATCAGAGGATCTAGTATTGTTTTATACTTTGAAAGAGTAAGGTTTTTTTTACTCATGTCCCAGTTATAATCTTTATTTAAACACCAGTCTTAAAACACCATTTGAAAGAGAAAAAAAAAATCAGAGTATCTAAAGGCTGGTTTGATTATTAGTCTGTGTAAGCAGAAAGCAGTTCTTGAATAATGCAGACATTAATCTGTTGGCTCTGTCTTCTGATAAATAAGAGCACAGGAAAGAACAGAGGTATCAAAAAAGGCTTGAAGAGCCTAATCTACTTTACAGAAGAGGAGGAAAGTTAGGTTGCTCTAGAAGACAATTCACAGCAGCTGAGTCAGGTACCCAATCTGAATGCTCATTTAGTGAAGCCTTTCTTCCTCTCCATTGACAATAAAGAATAAGAATGTCTAGCTTGCATAGGTATATACATATGTATAACCTTTGTGTATGCTACATATTTTTCACCATAAGTCTTCAATATTCCTTTCACTATGGGAAATTTTAAGTGCCATCCAATTAAATGGCTCTGAAGGAATCAAAATATTCCTCAATCAATTTCAAAGCTCTGTTGTATCCTTAGTTGTTCTATCATATGACATAGGAATTTATTCCTATCTGTTGTCCTAAAAAATATTAATTTGCTAAAAATATATTTAATGTCTGCATCTAATTAACAGAGAATTATATTGTTGCAGCTGTTTCATAATTATGTAATTTTCTTTTAAAAGTCTGTAAAAATTCTCTCTCAAATTTTATAAGTTCCTTTAGAAAACCTATGTTGATCTCAAACTACTTAAGGGGTATGTTAAGATACATTAGTGCTTAAATGATTGTAATTAAGTGAAAGGATGAACAATAGGGGAAAATAAAGTGTTAAGACTGATGATAACAGGAGTTAGGCAAGGGATACTTCTCATAAAAAGAACAGTGTGACTTTAAATCTGGCTAATATAAATCTCTAAATTAAGTACCTTACTGGTAGTAACCCATCCTTCAGGGCTTGGGAGTGTGTAGTATATACAAGTATGCACCTCTGTCATTCAGTAGAGGTTATTGTTATATATGGTACAGGTAAAGTACAAACAACAAAAGGAAAAACTGAGTTCACTGATTTAGGCATTTCTGTACTCAAGGGGATTCTGGAGACACAGGGGTTTAGGAGCTCTTCTTCAGCCTATATTGGGTGTCCGTCCATTTTAATCAGGTTATAAAAATGGTAGTAATTATAGCCTAGGACCTGGTCTATTATCCCTTGTGATACCAGGGACCTCTCAAACTGACATGGACTGATCTGTTATACCCAGGAACTAATGACCAAGTTATAAGCAATCTTGGGTTTGCACCCTATTAGTACTTCTCTTGCAGCTTGACTATTGATAAGATGAGCAAGCAGGAATCATGGGTCCAGGCAGAATCTAGTTCTAGCCTAGCTAATAAGGCTCAAAGAATGCAGAACTGAGATTTCTGGCTAGCTAGAAGATCCTAGAAGATGCATATATTTGGCACATATATTTTCCATTATATTTTAGAAAAGGAGTTCTGGATTGAACAACCCATATCCTTAGATTTCTCTGCTTCCTACCTAATGTTGTTACACCAGGCCTGTTTGTGCAATGGTTTATCTTCAGAGACATGGTTTTAATTCATAAATAGATAGGTGATAGATCAATAGATAGATAAAGCTGATGGGAACCTCTGAGATAGAGGTCAGATTGAAAGGAACCCAGGAGTATACCATCTGTCAATACCATGCTTTAGATACAAGACAAAAGTGGGACCTACCCTGACATACAATAGTGAATTAATCGGAATACTGACCACACTTAATATGGCAAGAATGATCAACTGAAATCTAATACCTGGCTGCCTAAACCTGAGTTACAAAAAGCTAGGTGAAGTCACCTAGCAAGAGCAGACTGTCTGAATGTGTTGGAGAGACCAAACTAAATGCACAAAGTGCTTTCAGGCTAACTATTGAAGCAACTAATAATATGAATGTTTGCAAAGTTATGCAGTCTGGGAATAGCTTATTCTTTGCATACAAAAGAACAGTTGCAGTTCTATTTACCTTTCAGTACATTGTTCAGTATAGCGACACATGAAATTGAAGGTGTTATAGTTTAATAAAAGTACCAGAAAATTGTGAGAAACTGAGTAAAAAGCTTACAGTTTAGAAAAAGAAAGCACTAAATTTAAGGAAAGTTACTCATAAATTTTCTTAAAGGTCAATTTCAGAGGTGATTTTGTCCAAAATTCTTATTTTGGCAAAAAAATTGCTGGTGTGCTAAAGTCAAAAAGTTTGGGAACTGATACTGGAAGGGAATAATCATGCTTTGTCATCATATCCTTATAGTTAGAAAAGGTAAGTTCAGATTGCATATGCATTCAGAGAAGGGCCACTGTACTCATGAGGAAAAGAAGAAACTACATAAACTTTGTTCTTGGAATCCATCAAAGTGAAAGCTTAGATGTGCTGTTGTCTGAGATGTAGCATATCTGAAGTGTATGACACAAACATCAGCAAGGGAGAAATATTTAAAATAAAATTGGCCAAAGAACAAAGGATTATAAATTGGTCACGGATAAACTTAAGTGGAGTTAGAAGACGATTCCTAATTATTACTCATAGAAAGCTGAAGAAGCAATGAAACAGGTGAGGAAAAGACCTGACTAGTTTGAAGTAATATCTGGATGCATTAATGGAGAAAATTACTTTAGTGTTACCTATGAGAGTAGCATGCTGATTTAATGATTCATATAGATCCTGCAAATTCTTTTGAAAGTGGATGCTATTCTTTTTAGGAGATAAGCAAACTCATTCCTATGGGCGTCCCAGTTCAGCTATAAAGAACACATCAAAGGAGAATGGATTGGCCAAAAATGCTAGAAGAGAGTCCTTACTGTCCTGAAGACTTGAGCATAGTATTTTAGGTCTGTTCGAAAATTCAGAAAATATTAAATCCATGTTTAAAAGAAAAGGTTCCTCCTGTCAGTCTGTCCTTACCTCATGTAGAGTAAGTGTAATGTACTCTATTTGGTTTTAGAGGTTAAATATGTTTCATCAGTGATTATTTAAAAAACATAATTTTCTTAAATCTGCCACATCAGTTCACCAGCACTGAGCCTCAGTTAATTTGAACACAATCCAGAGTGTGGTTGATTGATCCTGCTCTTATTGAAATTCAAGTCCACTTCACATAGATAGTCAGAATCATTCATGGTATTTAGAGAAAGTGTAATGGGAAGGATTTTCAAATATGATTAACACACCTCTGCTTTTAAATGCATAAAATCTTCTATGCAATGATGGCTGTCATATGATGTCAGTTGATGGTTCCTGCCAGATGAACATAAATGCTACCACTTTTGTTACACTGGCCTGAAGGGTTAATTTGTAAAAAGGATTTCTTGTAAATGCTACCATACAAAGCACAAACTTTTAAAAAAATCTGTTTAACTGGACTACACAATGAAGAAAAATATTAGGTAATTTTGATATCTGTTGATTTAACCAAATGAGGCCTCCTTGCCACACAATTAATTGAAGAAGTGAAAGACCTCAAGGTTTTCCTTCTAATTCATTTCCTTCTCATTTTTTCTGCATAGGGAAATAAAAATGGGAAGAAAATATGCTTCATAAACTCCAGCGTAGCTATTATGGGGTACATAAAAGAGACACTCAAGGGCGGGTTGTTTGCCAAAC
>VZTV01083166.1:7221-21075 GCA_013400875.1 Anhinga rufa | reverse complement strand
GACTGAGGCTAAACCACAACAGTGAGGAACAAACAGCACCCAAATTAAATGAGCTCCATTTCATTAGCTGAAGTAAGTTGAAGAAGGTAAGTCGACATGGTGAATAGCATCAGAGGCTTTTGTTTTCCTTCTCATTTGCTGTACAACATGAGGTCATTGACTCACTTTGCACAGTGGAAGATCAGGAGAGGATGAGAAATGAAAGATTTAATACTGAAAAGTGTAGTGTTTCTCTGTATTCAGCAAAGAATGAAAAAATTATCTATTAAAAAGTCAAAACTTATTTGGGCAGATGTGAGGAATGGTGTTTATTTTGTTAGTATAAGTGATCTTTCCTGCAAAAACAATGTATCTAAAGTCAATTGTGCAGGAAAAAGGCATGAGAATAATAACTCACTGAAAAACTACACTTGAGTTGGTAAAGACTTGTTATAGGCATAGACAGAAGTATTCTAGTTAGAGGAGGATTTTTCTACCAAATTTCTCACCTCTTAGGTAAGATTTATCACATATTAGGTGTGTGTTTCTCACATCTTATGTAAGTAATTTATGTAAAGATTAAAATAAAGAATTGGTAAAAGGCTTAGGTTAAATTTATTTCAAGGATATAATTTTCAAATTTTCATTTGAAAATTGTAGGTTAGTGAGGTTTTCTTATTTGTGTAGAGGGTTGTAAATATTTAGTTTTGCTAAGGTTGTTCCAGAAGTGAATGAAGTGGGGAAGTGTCAGGTTCTTCCAGTGACATCAGTCGTCAGGGTTGTCAGAGGGTTTTTTCTGCAGGTTAGTTTCTCCAAACTACAAAACAGCAGTTATTTTCACTTTTCATACATGTTTTTTTTAAACTTACACTCTCCACTGCCCTTAGCTGTGCAACCAAACCTTGTCATTTCAAGTCAGACAGCGTTATCCTCCATTCTACCTGATGTAACAGAAATAAGAACACCAAAAAGTGCTCTAACACCAAAACATGCTCAGTAGAAATGAAGTCTCAGGTGAATTTACCTGCTAAACTCTAACAGGTTTCTACAAGACATATACAAAGGGAGGTATTCAAAGACTTCCATTTAGTGATATGTCTCCAGTTATTAGACAAAGTATATGCCATAACACTGCCAGTGAGGGTGTGCATTTTGATACATTTCAAATTCCTATTCTAAACTGTGAGGCTGCTACAGCCGCTTGTTTAAACTATTCTAACATTCACTGTTAGTGGGAGATTGAAAAAACAAAAGTTTTCATTAATTTATTTTCAGAAGTGGTTGGAGTTGTTCTGCTGAAACTTTCAGAAAAATCACTCTGAATATTCAAGCACCTTTCTGAGAAAGTCTTGTAGTGGAAGCTGTGAGGCAGCTGAACTGTTATTACCTAGCTCCACTTCTGATGTAATATTAAAAGTAATTTCTTATATCTGCATAGATAAAAACATTACTCTCCCAGGATTTTGTAGAAAATTATTCCATCAATATAAGAAAATGGCAGGGCTGTAGGATTGGCAGAATTAGGAAATGTATGTACAACACTGTGATTCCCCCAGAACAGGTTCAAATGGTCTTGAAGACTGACTTTACAAAAAACCAAAAATCCTTAAAAATTTAGCTTTCTAAAAAAAGTTGTTTTACATTGCCATTCCACATAATTTCCTAGATGAAACCCTATTACTTTTTCAAGAAGAATTTGTGCTAATGACTGTTCTAATCCACTCCCAGTGCATTTACAGAGTTAGAACAAAAAGTTAGAAAGCTATCCTCTATCCCCTGTGTAGTACATGACTTCAGGAACTAGAATCTGCCAGATAGGCACTTAACAAATTGTTGTTCCAGAAAGCCACTTTTACCTCATTCTTTGACAAGCTTAGATTATTTGAACTAGGCAATAAGCCAACTTTCATGGTAGCATGAGGTGAATAAAACAGCACGATGTCATTATTCCAATTAAGGGTATGTGATACTGTACTTGTGAGAGCGGAATGTGCAGAGCCACTGGGTTCTAGCATAAACCATACTTCTCAGAGCAACTGGTCCTTATGAATATGGATGACAGTTGTTAGAGAAAAGGTATCTACATATGACTCCAGTTAAGGCTGGATATTTTTTCCAGACACTATGACTGAGTGAGAAGAAAAATCAGTAGACCAAGAGGATGCAGCATGTCACCTGTTAGAATTCCCTCATCTCCGGAATCTTTTCTTACTTGTGTATATAAAGCTGCTACATTTGCTTCTTTACTATTACTTTTAATTATTCAAAGCTTACACCTTCTTCAAACCAGCTTTCTTAAGATCAGCTCCTCAATCATGACACCTGCAAAAAATCTTTCCACTGTGGAAAATCAGCTGGACTTTTGCAAAGAATAGATAGTTTTACTTAATGATTTTAACTGAAGAACAAAACACTGACTGGAATCAACATAATTATGAAAGTGCTTAGCTTCACAGTTTGCACATTGACCTTTTTTTTACCCTCTTCCTTCCTATTTTCTCCTATCTATACCTCCCTGCTACTGTGATTTATAATAAATGTTTTGCAGTGTTTACATAGTACCATTTACAATAAGTCCTAAATTCACAGTATTAATTTTTGATTATGAATTTAGATTCCAATCTAATAATGATTACTCATCTCCAGTGAACACTTTAAGATATGAATGCTCCACAGTTCAAAATCCAAACCAAACCAAACCAAAACCTATGCAAGATTCTGCTTGTCTGTCACTGTTATTTTCTGTATTGTGACACCTGAAGGCTTGACTACAGCTGCAGAAGAGCTTTTTGATATTTTCAGGATGAGCACTGGCTTGTGCCATCAGACAGTTTCTTAGAAACTTGTGGTATTTTGTTAGGAAACAGTCTGCAGTTTCTGAGTCCACTAAGCATTTCTGAGATTTCTTATTTCTCACATTGCTGTATTTGGATTTGCAATCTCCAAGCATAATGAACACTGTAAATTTTTACCTTGGTTCATATTCTACCTGAAATATCTGTCAAGCTTATTCATAAAATGAGGCAAAGTTTTTATTCAGTTGGACTTCAGGCTTCTAACTACAAGACTGACAGAAATGTTTACAAATGAAACGAGTGTAGTACTGCAGTCTGACTCCATGCTTAACAACTGAAGTTTTATTTACTTGTTAGCTTCTGTTATGTATAAGTCCCCAGTCCAGTCATTAGAGACATGGGTTCAGAGTTCATAACATTATATTCTCTTGTATACTCCAGTTATAATTCCAGTCTTTCTATTTCTGTTATATATAAGTTTCAAGAATCAAGGATTTTGTTTTTACAGCATAGCCCCTCAATTCTAAACATTTATGTATGGGTATACTACATACATGAAGCTGTTAGCTTAACTGTTTTCTGAATTGGGGCTTGGAGAATACCCTTGAGGACTTTATCTGGAGGAAAGTTCCTTTCTACTTGAAAATAATTACTTACTTCAGCTCCTGTGTAACCAGTCAAGGCATCCATGATCTGTGCAAATGCAGATGAGGAAGTCTTGGGTCCTTAACAACTCTTATCACTCTGGTTTTAGTTCATTTGTACATCTGTGTACAAGACTCAGTTGAACCTTCTAGCTTATATTACTTACATTTAAATTCCCATACATTCATGAGATTTGGTCAGGTATTAGCTTTCTATTGAAAAAAGAAAAGACTCATTTCAACGAGATGAATGACTTAGTGTCTGAACATGCTTTTGAGACCAAGATCTCTTTCCTACCTTCAAGAACTTCAAGTTTTTGACTATCTTTAGTCCATAATTTTCCAACTGGATGACTGAATTAACACTTAGAAGTGTAAATAATGTGAACCATTTTGCTGGGTAGATTAAATTTTTGTAGATTTATAACCAGTTTTTCCTGGCAAACAAGGCTGAAATCAATCCTTTATAACCTCTGAAGGCTTAGAACACAGGGTTCATTTGGTTAAACTCCCAAATGCTCACTTACTTACCCAAACCACCTGAACTACTCTAACACTTCTAGCCTGCAAATAAAGTTTGAAATGTGACAAAATCTCCAGGACTCTGTTCCTAGGCTTCATAAAAATGGTCATGAAAACGAACGATCAAAATGTTTCCTAAAACATCTCAGCTCCTGAAAAAGGGTTACTTCAAAAATAAATAGTCAGCTAGGAAGAATGAGGTGAATGTTGCCGTTTCTGGACTAACTCACAAATCTCTAAATAAAATTTCTTTGTCATGAATACAGCCAAATGGTAAATTATTGTTAAAAGTGAGAAAAAAGAGCTAATATATTTATTTATCATAATCATTAAGGGCAAATCCTCTGTCATGGTTTTGGCTGGGATAGAGTTAATTTTCTTCATAGTAGCTAGTATGGGGCTGTGTTTTGGATTTGTGCTGAAAACAGTGTCATAATGCAGCAATGTTTTAGTTGTTGCTAAGTAGCACTTACACTAGTCAAGTACTTTTTCAGCTTCTCATGCTCTGCCAGGGGCACAAGAAGGCGGGAGGGGACACAGCCAGGACAGCTGACCCCAACGGACCCAAGGGATATCCCACACCATATGACTTGATGCTGAGTATATAAAGCTGGGGGAAGAAGGGACAGGGGACATGGACGTTGGGAGTGATGGTGTTTGTCTTCCCAGGTAACCGTTACGCGTGATGGAGCCCTGCTTTCCTGGAGATGGCTGAACACCTGCCTGCCCATGGGAAGGAGTGAATGAATTCCTTCTTTTGCTTTGCTTGCACGTGCGGCTCTTTCTTTCCCTATTAAACTGTCTTTATCTCAACCCATGAGTTCCCTCACTATTACTCTTCTGATTCTCTTCCCCATCCTGCTGGAAGAGAGTGAGCGAGTGGCTGTGTGGTGCTTGGTTGCTGACTGGGGCTAAACCACGACATCCTCCAAAATCAAGATCTCCCAGATTACTTACCAAGAGAGACATTTTGAGAAAGAGGACAAAAAAGTTCATTTAAGCCAGCAACATTCCCTGCCTGACTCTTCCCTCAAGTCCGCGCTTAGGGTTAAGGGCAGGGAGAGATAGGGAGGCAATCCTGGCCATAGCTTTTCACACAGAAAAAGCACAGTAATTATTTCAGGACTACTATGTTATCACATGTGTCTCAGCCAGAAAGATCCTTTTCTTAACAACAGAATACCCCAATGTCATGATCAGCTCTTATCGTTTGAGGGAGGCCACACTGTATTGCTTTCAAAAAAAGCTAAATGATTTATCAATTTTTGGGAGGAGACGGGGAGGAGGAAAGTAATGTTCTGTGTTCTGTAATGTGAATGTGGAACACAAACACCAAAGAATACATCAGATATTTACATTGAACAGCTACAAGCAAGGTAAGCTATTTGGACAGGCACCTTCTCTGCCTCTAACTGCATCCAGCAAGGACTTGTGACCACAGACCTATTGTGAAGTAATGGTGGGGGATTTAACCAATTTTAATTGCTCTGATTAATGAATACCTGTTGCTTTTGAACTTGCTGGAAGCATGTACTGGTCCAAGAGGTTAAGGGATTAGTGTAACACTTTGTCATACATTTGATGTTGCTATTTAAACATTGAAATCATATTCTGACAGTTTTAAAGCTGCTGTGGTAGGCATGGCAGCTAGCATCCAGTATTCAAATAATCTGTGAATTTTCACTAAGGAAAGTTCATGCTCAGTCACTTTATGTTTTATGTCATGTTTTGTGGTGCTGCTTGACAGTGAAGTTCTGCCTCTAGCATGTCTGCCCACTAGTTTCTTCTTCTTAAAAAAAAAGAAAAAAAGAAAGGAAAGAAGGAAAAAGCCTCTATAATAAGAAAGGGAAGAGTTAAATCTGTCTGGTGTTTTAATTTCATTTTCACTGAACACAAAACTGAAGTTGATGATCATTGGTAACAATCCCATCTATTATCTGACACAGTGCAGAGAAAGGACATCAGGGTGCATCTGGATGGGATCTGCTTCACATGCTGTGCCTCTTCTCTTTATTGCTGGTTGTTCAGGCATGAAGCAAAAAACACTTCCAAAGAGCACATTCACACATTGATGGAACATAAACTTTATCACACTGTTTAGCAGTGTGAACGTTCAGGCTGCAAGTCAACCTGAGGGCACCTTGGCTAGCCTTTAATGTTTTTTTTTTTACTTTTTGCAAGAATATGTCCTACCGCTGAACATCACACAGCATTGAAGGATGAGCCAGCAGCTATGCCTAATATATTCTTTCATTCACATAGAATGAAAATTACACATGGTTTATTTTATTTTACACATTGTCAGAAAATGCAGACTAGAATTTAAGGAAATAAAATTAGGGACATCACAAACTATTTCCTAGTGGTTAATGTATTGGGTTTGCATGGCAAGGTTTTGGTAGTGGGGAGGATACAGGACGGTTTCTGTGAGAGCTGCTAGAAACTTCCCCCATGCCTGGTGGAGCCAATGCCAGCCAGCTTCAAGATGGACCTGCTGCTGGCCAAGGCCAAGCCAATCAATGACAGTGGTAGCACCTCTGGGATAACATATTTAAGAAGGGGAAACAAAAAACCTGTGCAATTGCAGCTGGAGAGAGGAGCAAGACTATGTGAGAGGAACAGCCCTGCAGACACCAAGGTCAGTGAAGAAGAAGGGGGAGGAGGTGTTCCAGGCACCAGAGCAGAGATCCCCTGCAGCTTGTGGTGAAGACCATGGTGAGGCAGGCTGCCCCCCTGCAGCCCACGGAGGTCCATGGTGGAGCAGATATCCACCTGCAGCCCATGGAGGACCCTACACCAGAGCAGGGGGATGCCTGGAGGAGGCTGTGACTCTGTGGGAAGCCCAAAGTGGAGCAGGCTCCTGGCAGGACCTGTGGACCCATGAAGAGGACCCCACAGTGGAGCAGGTTTGCTGGCAGGGCTTGTGACCCCGTGGGGGACCCATGCTGGAGCAGTCTGTGCCTGAAGGACTGCACCCTGTGGAAGGGACTCATGCTGGAGCAGGGTAAGAGTGTGAGGAGTCCTCCCCCTGAGGAGGAAGGAGCAGCAGTGACAACATGTGATGAACTTACCCCAACCCCCATTCCCTATCCCCCTGTGCCGCTGAGGGGAGGAGGTAGAGAAATCGGGAGTGAAATTAAGTCTGAGAAGAAGGGAGGGGTAAGGGGAAGGTTTTTTAAGATTTAAGTTTTTTTTCTTATTACCTTACTCTGATTTGATTGGTAATAAATTAAACTAATTTCCCCAAGTTGAGTCTGTTTTGCCTGTGACAGTAATTGGTGAGTGATCTCTCCCTGTCCTTATCTTGACCCATGAGCCTTTCATTATATTTTCTCTCCCCTGTCCAGCTGATGAGGGGAGTGATAGAGTGGCTTTGGTGGGCACCTGGCATCCAGCCAGGGTCAACTCACCACCGTTAATAATGCCTACCTTCTATGAATTAAAAAGTTAATGTCGTGCTAGATGAATTAAAAAGTTCATGTCATGCTAGTTCATGCTAAATGGGAGAGACCAGAAGCAAAGGAGTACATCACTTTTCACATATCTGGTTCTGCCTTTTTCCTTTGAGTCTGCCAAAAATAATAAAAAAAAAAAAGACAAGGCCAATATACCACTCATGCCTCACTTAACCCAAAAGCCAAGGGTACTTTGGAGTATTGAAACTGAGTGAGGCATTTAAGGATCTTTGAGGACAGGGTCCTAAGTCCCTGTTGTAAGATATATTTCAGTTATTGATCCTAGAGAATGTAAGACATTTGACAAAGAGATTATGTTAGTTTTATGAACCAGGTAGTTGTCCATAAGAGCTCAGAATTACTTTAAAATAAATTTCTTAAGAGCTTAACTAGGTACTGTTTCATTTAGCATAACCTTATAATTTAAAGTGAATGCTCAAATGACTTCACATTGGCTGTTGCCAGCTGAACAAGTAGTGAAATATATGTGCTCCTCACAGATTTTGGGACATGCTCCAAGCCTCATCACTGCTTCACTTGCTGCTAGATTCTAGCACACAAAATATCTGATGAGAGCTGTCACTCTAATGAAGATGCATTAGTTATACTGTAGATTGCATCCAACCCAGAGAATTGCAAGTGATGCCTCACTGTCATTTTCCAGAGGAAAACAGAAACAGATATGGGCATTATTTGAAAAACAGAGCTCTTTAGATCCCCACTGGTAACATCAAAACATTTGTACAAATATAATCCTATAACCTTCTGAGCAGGTGCCAGAGGTTAGATGATTGGAAACTTCGCAGCAATAACTGGGTATTTTCAAGAACTACTAGTAGATCAAGTCAGACCTCAGTGTAGGAGGGTTAAGAAAGTAACTTCTTAAAATAGTAGCAAAAACAATTCTTTATTAAACTAGGAATATATATATGGAACCCAAATCTGGATCTGTGGCAGAGACCAGTTTTTATAACAGATTTATCTGACTGTATCACAGAGATTTTGGTATGCACTTAAATGCCATTTATATGTACATCAAGACCTTTTCACATTCAGAGATGAGAAGGAAAGGGGAACATAAATACATCAGTTCTGTGAGTTATAAGTTGGATGATGATAGGAAAGCTAAAAGAAATCTAAGCAATCTAACACCGTGCAAGCAGAGTAAAGCGCTGATCTCAAGGAAAATGTTCATCACATCCCAGTTTGAAAGCAGAAAGGAAAGTGTAAATAGGTTTGGTGAAAGGTAGAAGGTTGTTCTCAAAGTCTTTGGTAGTAAAAATTATAAATTAACTTCAGGAGAAGAATTTAATTCCTTCCAGTACTTTGGTCCTAGTATATCAAAAGTGACTGCCTGATAAAGCAGTACCATAATCTGAATAACTGCCTAACTATAGGAGAATAGCATAAAAGCCTCGATCTCCATTTTTCCTTTACCCCATTCACTGAAATATTAGACTGCATTATATGAGCCTTCAAGAGCTGGATTTGTGTTGTGCTCAGAAATTAAAACCTCTGGCTGAAGAAGAAATGAATATTTTCTTGACAAATTAATTTAAGTAAAGATATTTTATAAAGATGAACTTCAGGGATGGCTTCGTCTTGGTAAAAGAAGTTCCTCAACTTCCTTTCTTTTTTGGAAACTGGTTGTATTGGGGTTATGTGGCAAGGTTTTGGTAGCGTGGAGGGTTGCAGGGTGGCCTCTGTGAGAAGAGAGCCTCTCTTGGACAAAATGAGTTCCACCTGGCTCCAAATTGGACCCACTGCTGGCCAGAGCTGAGCCCATCAATGAAGCTGGTCGTACCTCTGTGAAAATATATTTGAGAAAGTGTAAAAAATACTTTGTAGCAGCGGTGAGATGGAGGAGTGAGAAAAAATGAGAGGAACCCCCCACAGACACCAAGGTCAGTGAGGAAAGAGTGGGAGGAGGTGCTTCAGGCACTGGAGCAGAGATTCCCCTGCAGCCTGTGGAGATGACTATGGTGAAGCAGGTTGTCTGCCTGCAGCCCATGGAGGACCCCATGCCGCAGCGGGTGGATATGCCTTGAAGGAAGCTGCAGACCATGATGAGCCCACTCTGGAGCCGGCTCCTGGCAGAAACTGCAGCCTATGGAGAGAAGGCCATGCAGGATCATGTTTTCTGTCAGGAACTGTGGCCCATGTGGGACCCATGCTGGAGCAGTCTGTTCCTGAAGGACTGTGCCCCATGGAAGGACCCATGATGGAGCTGTTCTTGAAAAACTGCAGCCCATCGTAAGGACTCATGTTGGAGAATTTAATGGACTGTATCCTGTGGGAGGGGTCCCACAGTGGAGCAGGGGAAAAGTGTGAGGAGGAAGGAGCAGCAGCGATGTAATGTTATAAACTGACTGCAACTCCCATTACCCATCCCCCTGCACTGCTCAAAGTGGAGAGGAGGTAGAAGAGTTGGGAATGAAGGAGTGAAGTTGAGCTTGTGAAGGAATGGGGAGTGGGAGAAAGGTGGTTTTGGTTTTGTCTTTTTTTTTCTGACTATCCAATTTTATTTTTAATTGCCAATAAATTCAATTAATATTCCCCAAGTTGAGTCTGTTTTGCCTACGACAGTAACTGGTTAGTGATCTCTCTGTCTTTATCTTGATGCACAAGCTTTTCCATTTTATTTTCTCTGTGTTTAGGAGAGGGAGTGAGAGGGTTACTGGCTGTCTGAGAGCTAGCCTAGGTCAAATCACCACACTGGTGTTTGTTTTCAGTATCTTAGGGGAAAATAAAAATAAGAAAAAAAATTGAAGACATCTTGCTCAACTGATATAAAATGAATACAAGAATAAACCATTGTGTACAGGTGAACTATCCAGTGAAGAGGATTAGAGTGCAAAATCCTTTGCTGTGAAAAAATACAATTTGCTACCTGTAACTCTTGTAACACTGCTGCTAATAGAGTAATAACTGGATTTAATCTCTTCATACTGCAGATTTTTTTTTATTTATATATCCATTCTCTTTTGTGATGATAGGAAAGAATAGGGTTAGATGCTCATAATACATTAACTGAAAACTAATTAAGGACATGGTAGCCTAGTATACTGTAATAATGACATGAAAAGCCAAACTCTTAAATTATATTCAGTTTTCTATAGAATAACATGAATTTTACTCAAAGAAACTTAAAAATAAATGTAACACGTGTACTTCTAAGGTAGGGATCAGCTCAGTCTGATGAAGGACTGAACAAAGACAGCCTGACACAAGAAAACAATCAGGCTCAGTAAAAAAAATCATGGCAGAATATAAGCCGGGCGTGTAAACATGTACAATTATCAATAGCAAGGGATTTTATGGACAGATGGAATCACAACCAGGACCAGAAAATAGAAAAAAACCCTTGTTAATGATTTTTGGAAGTTAGAATTTCTGGAGGACATTGAGGCAAGAACTTTAAAGGCAAAAGCAATTTTAAAATGGTGTCATAGATAACACACTCAACAGACAATGAACATTTTACCCACTTTATTCTGCATACTGTTGAGGAATTTAAAAAGTCATAGCCCAGTGGGAATCTGAACATTAGATCTTCTCCTGCCTACCCACAAAGGCATAGAAACAGCTCTTTGGTAGCATAAACTGCCGAAGGAGTGAAAACAATCACAGAATCACAGAACGGTAGGGGTTGGAAGGGACCTCCACAGATCATCTTGTCCAACCCCCCTGCGTGAGCAGCACCCCTAGAGCAGGGGCACAGGACCGTGTCCAGGCGGGGTGTGAATGTCTCCAGGGAAGGAGACTCCACAGCCTCTCTGGGCAGTCTGTGCCACTGCTCTGGCACCCGCACAGGAAAGGAGTTTTTCCTCATTTTTAAATGGAACTTCCTGTGTTCCAACTTGTGCCCATTGCCCCTTGTCCTGTCGTTGGGCACCACTGAGAAGAGTCCAGTCCCATCCTCTTGACACCCGCCCTTCAGATACTTATAAGCATTGATAAGATGCCCCCTCAGTCTTCTCTTCTCCAGGCTGAACAAGAGAACTCTTTATCTGTCAATGTTTCACCATAGCTAATGGAGTGGAATAGAAGGAGATGAACCCCTGATGCCAGTGCAAGCGAAAAAGAGGTAAGTGTGTCCTCATAACATCATGTTACATGGTGGGGAGAGGGGTGTCAGTGTGATGGCTCATGTACCTGCATTGCAGGACTGTGGGTAAGGAGAACCAAAGACTGTGTGGTCTTCCTGTACCTGACATCTAAAAATTCTGTTGTTAATATGTAAGTTGACTTTACATTCCTAAGAAGTTAGAGTTGAGGGCAAATGAAGCCTCTCATTCCACTCAGTAAATCTGTACCTACTGACACGCATGTTTCTGATGATATTACCTTCTGCTGCCTGGAAAAAGAAAAAGTGTGTGGAAACTGTTAGTCAGGAGAAGGTAACAACAGAGCAGAACACTACAGTCCGCTTGGAATAGGTGAGCAGGTCTGGGTTCAATGTTAAATTGACACACAAAGCAATGAGAAAAGGCCACAAGCAAAGAAGTGTTGAAACACAGGTCAGATGAGAACAGACAACGGGACAGGTGAAACAAAAACCAGCTGCCAAGTAGTAACCCTACATTGGCACACTCAAACATACTGAGTGCAGGCCAGAATAAGGATGTCATTAAAAAAGCCTTAATTATTAACTGTTTTGTTGCAGAAATATCAAAAGAAATAGTCAGTACAAATTAGAAGTGACACTGAAGTTATAATATTGGAATACTTGAAGAGCCATGAGGTCCAATAAGACACATTTGCTTGATAAAAAAAACCTTCTCAATAGCCAGAACCACAGATAATAACCTCTGTCACTGGCAAGTCACAAATACTACACAAAAGGTACAGTCCTAGTTATTGTTAGAATACATTTAGCAAGGACACAACCTGAAAGAAGACAGAACACCATAGAAAATAAGAACTTGCAGAAGATTCTAGGGAATTAATCTCTCATCACTTTTCTGAAAGATTAAGTTTTGTTTTAGAAGTTTGTGGTCTTCTCATACTGATTGTCCCTCCACAGTACAGAAGACATTCTAGGAGGTAAAATCTTGAACATACTGTTCAAAAGAGGTTATACAAAAATAAGGATTAATGGAAAATCGATTTATTACATCTTAACTGTAGGAAGCACTGCTGGCTACTTTTGAAGTGTCCTATATGCTTAATTAGACATCATATTGTTGGAGCTCTGATGGCATAAGGAGTTTGGCACTAGTTTTGTGTTGCATTAATACCTTCAGCTGTTCAAATCTTTGTTGGTGAAAAACAGTTAAACACAACTTAGAAGCAATTATTCAGCTAGCTATCATTTAGACTTTAGTGTTGATAATGATATTTAGGCATGTGTCATATATTTGTCTATTTGTCTATTTAACTAACATATCTATGTAAAAAAGATCTGCATCATTTAGATCATCTCTCAGAAAGGTAGCTGAGGCCCACAGAACAAAAGGGGGGTTAAAAAAGGAGTGGAAGAAGAGAAGACAACAGCTATTGCAGAAAGGACAGAGGAACTTAATGCATGTTCTTATATATTATTACTTTGCCCAAATATTAAGGTACAGTGTAACTGTTAACAAAGAACTACGGCAGAAACTTCTGAGATAATATGGTTATCCTCATCATTTCACAGGTTGGGAAAAAGAAGTTGACCTTAGTGTGTTAATTTATTAGTTAATAAACCTATTCCTTGAGAGGTTTCCATTCCTGCAGAATTGAGATTAGGTCTAGCTTTCCTGGCTCTTCACTGTACCCAATATTTGTAGAAGACACAGTTGTATTTAGCGTCAAATTCACAAAACTTTTAAATTGCCTCAGTACAGAATAGAAATTTCAGTTCTTAGCTTCTAGTTTGCACAAACCTATTTTCCATCCTTAATTAAAGGACATATAAACCACTGTGAATATGAATGACTGATTACATTATATCAGTATCGGACATTAACACAGCATACATTAACATTTAATTAGGCTGACTGAGACTGTAACAGACATATGCTTATATGGGATAAATAACACTTCCTCAAATGCTTATTCTTATCTTCCAAGGCACGTCAGTCAGTCTTTGATCAGCTGTATAAGAACTACATTGACCTAGAAAGTAAGCAACCACAGAGAATGCAGCAGTCTTTCTGGTAAAACAAGACATGCTGTGATCTCATAAAAACACGCCAGAAACCTTTAATTCATGTGACAAATCCAGTGCTTACTCATGTCAGATGTGCCAGTGCCCCATATATAGGAAGAATTCATAAGAGTTCAAAAGGTGAAAAGACCTCATGATTAAGAAACAGTCTATTATATTTTTTCTATTTTTTATATTTTATTTTATTTATTTTATATTTTCTATTTTTTCTTTTTTCTTTTCTTTTCTTTTCTTTTCTTTTCTTTTCTTTTCTTTTCTTTTCTTTTCTTTTCTTTTCTTTTCTTTTCTTTTCTTTTCTTTTCTTTTCT
>VZTV01083164.1:19967-54703 GCA_013400875.1 Anhinga rufa | reverse complement strand
AATTAAAAAAAAAACCAAAACCATCATACCAAACCCAACAACTTGAATTACGTGTTTTGGATGTTATGTTTTTTTAAATGAGGCAAAACTGAATTTTTAAAACAGCTAATCTAGTAGTCCAACTTCTAGCTCACAAGTTATTTACACCAATACCTGTTGGTGCAAATTTTCACCTGTAATTATGTGCAAGCATGAGCTAAAGCATATAGGCATCATAAAAAACCAATACAATGACATCTACATGATAAAAACAACATCAGATTTAATACAGACCAGAAAAACCAAAACATCACCCCAACATTTAAAAAATTCTGTTTCATAGCCTTTTTGGTTAACATTGGCACCGAGATAGCAACTTCGAGTAGTAATTTTATTGTGTGTTGTATTGCACAGGCATGTAAGAAAATGGCTTATGAGTATTACATCAGCTGTGTAGTTCGTTTCTGTCTTTAAAAGAGTTGCAAAAATGCCTAGCAATGGAGAGGATGCAGAGCTACATATAAAATAAATATAGGTAATTCTACTCTGCAAATCAATACCTATCAAACAGTCTCCTTTTGAAAAAACTAAATCCACTTTTGACTACAACAATCTGGAGTTCCTAGAGCTGAAAGCCACAGAGAGCCACATCCCTCTCCTTTTAAACTGCAAACACCTACCTTTCTTTCATGTCCCCTTGTAACGAGTCTGGTGCTAACTTACACCAATTAATAACGTGACCCAGGGTGAAAAATCAGCAGCGAATGGCAGCAAATCATATTCTGAACTCCTCCTATCAATCACTTGTCCATAGCCCATGCACATATTTATGTAATAAATTCACTCACTGTACTCACTGAATCCTGTTAAACCCTGAATGCTCTGGGGCAGAAGTTGTAGCTTTTCCCTGCCAGGTAGGTGTTTACGAGCCTGGTAGCACCAGAAGCGTTTCTGGAGCCCACAAACATAATTTAGCTGCAGTAATGTGAAATTACTGAGCCTGTCTCGTGCCGACATGTGTTACACGCAATTGTAAAAAGGAAAAAAAGTTTAACAGCTTAGCCACAAAGGAATGTTTATATCTGATTACACTAACTGCTAATTTAATGGTAGTTAATCAGTGGCATGTAATACAAGCTGAGCAGCCCAATGGATTTATTGATGAATGGCATTTAAAGTTGTTGTTAGAAAACTAGTGCAGTTGTTACATTAAACAAGCAGGCGCAGAGCCCTATCAAACAGTAGCGCATTTGCTAAGGGCAAATTTCTGCTTCAGCTTACAGTGCTTCAAATCCTGGGTTGCTTCAAATTTTTATCGAACCAATAGGCCAGTGTGTAAGCTGCAGGCCCAATCCTGCACAGCACAGAAGAGATCCCCTGAGGCTGATACCAGTAAGCGCCACATTGCTGGGACAGGCTCCGAGTTTCAGGGAAAAGCAGGCACCCTCCTGGAGCCTGTGTGCTGCCCCTACCTGCCTTCAGCCACCAGAACAAAAAAAAAAACCCCGTGAACAGCAAGCCACAAAGTCATATGAGGCTTAAATACTGAAGTGGGATTTTTATTCTTCCTTTTTCAGGTGTGCCTGTGCTGCTCCACACCAGCTATAGGTATCTAAGCTGCAAGGGGCAAATTTCTTCCCCCCTGAAGTCAGCAGGGGCTGAGAAATGGATGCAGCCCCGGTGCGAATGCAGCACTGGCAGCTGCACAGCGGCATCACTTCCCAATGCGTGAGCCTGCCTACATCTGGGATGGGGGAGGCTGATTTAGGGGAGAAGAAAAGAAAGGTGCAGCCGCCTTATCCCCTCTGGCAAGTATTGATTTGCCTGGATGCACACTCTACCTCCCCAAACCTGACCCATACAGCTGCCACGTACCACACAGCTTGTTTTCCTTAGCATGAAATATGAGCAAAGGGAACCTGCAAAGCAGTGCTGGAAGCAGATTCCCACGGAGTGCATCCATGCCCAAGATTAAAAAGCAGAGAAAAACTTTTTAAAGAAGATCAGAGTGAACCTTTTTACTCATGGAGGCTTCTCTGAGTGGCCACTGCTCCCTGCTCCCCCCCAGAGTCCTGCAGCATCCAGCTATCCAGCCTCAGCCCTCAACCCTTCGGCCAGCTGAAATCGTTGGGAGTTTTTACTCCTGTCTTGGCTGGGATGAGGCCAGCTGCCAAGTTAGAGGCATCTGTAAAGGAGCAGAAAGTTGAAAATTATGTCAGTTATTTATTAATGGGAGACAGTTTACTGAATGCTGCCAAAATTTAAGAGCTTCTGTTTCTTTGCAAGCTTCAGTTCCTTCTTGTGCAACTGTCAGGAATGTGTCCAACATTGCCTATTTCATGAACAGTTTTCGTCTATCATTTAACTGGACGATTTCAAAGGCACAAGATGGTGAGTTTTCAGGCTATTAGCGATGGCCACAAGAAAAGCAGGTAAAGAAAAAAATACTGCACTTGAAGAGACCTGCCAAATGAGGTGCCTTGTGACCCAGTGCTATAACAGCGGGGCGGTGGAGAAAGGCTCACTTGAAACATAAAACCCAGTCAAAACCTTGACACTGTATTAAATTCACCCCAATGGTATTATTGCAAGGAAAACAGAAAAACTAGCATGGCAGTAATTTCTTGTTCAGAACTAAGCGTAAGCCAACCCTTAGAGGAGGCAGTTCATTAAATCACCTCTCAGCTTGAGGGCAAGCACGGGGAGTCCCAATAGGCTTCCAGTTCCTGATAGAAATAGTAAGCTATGCTAAAGCAGATGCACCCTCCTGAAGCAATTTATTTATTAATAAAATATACCATTAACATCATAACTCATTTTTGATCCTGCATGACACAGGTATAGAAATGCACATCTGAAAGTAAAAAAAGACAGGACAGGAGGCACAGGGGAATTAGATGTCAGACATGGGAGCTTGGCTGGGGATTTTCCAGATGATCCTCCCGTGGTGGCAGGATTGGGCACATGAAGTAGCTGGTGGGGCTTATTAGCAAGAAAGACTTGCAAATTCTGCATTCATCCTCACAAAACTAATTTGCTACTACTTTACTTGGTAGACCCAGTGAGGCTGGTGCATGCAGGCACATGTGTGCCTGCAAAGGACTGGGAGAGGTGGGACAGGATTCTTCTGCCTTTGCCTTAGCCACTGAGAAGTCAGATATCTAATGCAAGCTATTCGTCTAGGCTTCCTCTGTAATCAATAGTCCATAGATGAGGTGGGCTGAGACACTGCTCAGATGCTTCTTGCCCATTTCTGTGTCTAGTTGGAAGAATCACCCCCAGGAGATGCCTCTTCATCAGCTGTTAAGGGCGCAGAGCTGACTTGCTTAGCCAACTAGCAGTAGGTGAAATAGTCCCCTTTTGGATGGGTATTGCTCAACCTTATGCCCTTTCTCATTGCACTCCTCCCTAGGGTCACAGCTGGGAAAGCACACAGGCAGCTGCAGGCCCAGAATCGAAAGAAAGTCCAAATGCATTTGGAGTTAAATGTCAAATGCAAACAAAATTGCTGAGGTGTACAAAAAATATACAGATCTGAAGGTTTAGGCATCAAGCTTGCCTTTTCCAGGAACAATGAGGTATTTCTGATCTCCCAGGATCCATGCTCATGCTAAGGTCTCCAGTAGCATCAGGACAGTCAGCACCTTTCTTGACAGGTTTGCTGGGACCAGAAAGATAAGCAAGTTAGAGGCAGGCTTTTTTCCTTGTCTTCCCTCCAACTGGCAGCACCCTTCCTGGGAAAGTGCAGGAGCAAAGGAGGAATGTCATGGTGCTTGGGGGGAATGGGGGCTGGGAGCTGGGGCCAAGACATCCTTCATTTTGGGATGAATCCCACAGGGATGGACCCTGGCAGCTCAGATCAGCAGGGGGTTGCTGAGAGCAGCAGGACAAAAACCCACCTTCTCCCACAGCCTTACAGGAACCCACTGATCTGTGGGCAAGCAGCTTTTTAATAGCATTGCAAATGTTTATCAAGATCATGAAGGGTACAAACAGCATTGCTCATCCAGGGCCGGAGACCTGAACTCTGTCACAGCAACCCATGAAGTCACTTAGAAGAGAATCACTTGAATTAAACATAGGAGTCTTTGCATTTGTGGAGCTAGAACCACCTACACCATGAGCTAAGTGCACTGCAAACCTGTGTTTGCAGCTGAAATAGAGACCAAGTGCTTACAAATGGGTCTTCCGTGTCCCCTGTAGATGGAGACAAACATCAGCTCGGACCATTCACTTTCTTCTCAGCTCTTCCCCATCATTTGCCATTCCTGTTGTGCTGGGCTAATTCCCCATGCTGTATATTTTTGAACAGACCATTAAAAAGTTATGGTGTCGGTCACTTCTCAGGCAAGGGGAAATACTCTGTACATAGGAGGGTTTGTTGCTTGTTTATTTCCAGAGCCTTTTTTTTTTTTTTCTTTCCAGGTTTGCAAATATAAAAGAGCAGCAGTGGTAGACACAGACTGTGCTGTGGAATTTGTTGCTGGTCTGGTATAAACAGCCCGTCCTGTGTATTGACCTAAAGTAAACAGCCAGTAGCCTATATAAACAACCAGCAGTTGAGCTCAGGCTAAATGAAGCCCCAAAGTATGTTTGAGCAGCAAGAAATCAAACATCAATATATATATTTCCAACTTGTGAACCGTTGTTTCTCTTCTTGCCAGACAGAATTCTCTTTTCTGCAAATTTCTTGGAAGTTTGGCATCTCACAGTTTGCAGTTTCCCCAAAGAGCAGGGTGCCGGGGGATGTTGCTGCTGTCTCACAGCCCTCCCTGTGCCCTTGGCTGCGCACCTCCCCAAATCAGGCTGCCAGGGGAAGGAGGAGCAAGGCGGCAGAGGCCAAAGGAGCCTTGGGAGGGGAGGGTTCAGCCCCAACATCTCAAAGGGGATTTTGTGAGTTTCAGAACTTCCCAGTGGAAAAAATTAAGTCAAACTGATTTCTCAGACAACATTTGCATATATGGTTATCCATATAGTCATCTTTAAAAACCGGGCTGTCCTAAACAGTTGTCTCATTTCCTAGAAAACTCCTCTTTATTTGGTATAGAAGTCTATGAGAAAACAGCAATCTTTCAGAATTATGCCTTTTTCCCCCCCTTGGAGATATAGCTCTCTCCTTGAAAATCCCAGCCATTCTTAAAGAAATATATGAACTATTCTTTAAAATTCAGTTCACAGATCAAGCTTAATCTTTACTATAGATTTGACTACACAGCTATTTCACTGCTTTACTCAGAGGAAAATACTGAACACAGCTGGAATGAAATGGAAATGGTGAACGAGAAGGGAGGGGGTGCAAAGGGCAAATGGATAGAAAAGAGGGCTAAAAGGGGGACCCTCATATAGCTGTACTTAGTAACAGCAGGGAAAAAAATAAATAGATGCAGTTATTTCGGGTGGCTGAGAGAAACTACAGAAAGAAAACAAGCCTTTTATCTTGAAATAATCCATCTGACTTTAGCCCACCTTGGCAGATAACTGTTTGCTCTCTGAGGAGAAAGGAACCAGATGGTTCTCATATTTCTAATGGCTGCATATCTACATGACAAACACCATCTCGGGGGTTAGCAGTAACTGCTGGAAGCTTCATTGGCGTGTGTGGGGGCGAACGATTAAGAGAACATGAACATTTTCTTGTCTTTTTTTTTTTTTTTTTTCCTTCTCCTCCCCTAAACTTATCTGGGATGAGAAATACCCTCTGAGCAAGGGCTGCACATCAGACCCCCAGGCTCCATCTGCACCTTCATGGGGTGGATGGAAGACTCTGGTTTGGCATCAGCTCAGCACTTTTCACTAACTGGATTCATTGCAAGTGTACAGAGGTGGTCCAAAGACGAGCTGTCTAGTGTAACCATGCTTCTTGCAAGACTGTTGACTTTTTGCATCCATACCAAGAGTAAAAATCAGACAGAATTCAGCCTGAGGTGAACCCTGCTGGGTCATAATGCATTAAGTTTCTGTACTGCTGAACCATATAATGAATCCCAGGGTTGGTGCTAATGCAAAACTAGTGGTGATGTGCTAAATGGTTTAACTGCTCATAAAATGGTGGCTAACCACCTGTCCAGTTATTATCGGGCAGAAGATGTTTAGCAGTAGTAATAAAACCATACTATATTAAATTACAGTGGCTACCTCTAAACAAAAGGAGAAAATAAAATTCAAAGTTAATTAAAATAGTTACAAATAGTTACAAATAGTTACAAATAAAGAGTCTGAGGGAAAAGCAGGTTGAAGTCTTCCCCTTGCTGTCCTGAAGGAAACAGGTTCTCATTCAGAAGAAGACTTCACAGCAAAAATTACACTTTGCACTAGTTTAAAGCTACCTTGAGCTCTGTTTAACTGTTCATCGGAATTGATTGGAGTGAATATTAAGAATCCACTTACCCTGGAGCCTATCAGGATAGCCGCACCCTGCAACTCTGCTTGGGGTAGTAACCGTATTTTCATTACAAAACCAAGATTTTGCCTCAAATTGCTGTACTGTGTGAAAGAAATGCTCTGGGTGGCTTTTGAGAATGGAAATCTGTGTCCATCCTGCTTCAGTTACATTTTCATAAAATGAAAAATAAAATGCACTGTTAAAATAAGCTTCCTTGAATATTAAATAAAAACAGGACAAAAATAGAAAAAGAAAAAAGAGAGATGGCTTAGCAAATGTGAAACCTCAGAGGCATAATGGTTACTGCCAGAGCAAGACTTAGAAATAATAAGCTAAGTTTGAATTTTTAGGACTGACTGAAAAATTAAGATAGAAACATTACTACTCTGCATTGTGGACTATCCAGCACTTCCTGCATCAGCACCCAGTAATACATTCCCCCAGGTTCTCAGAAAAAGAAAGTTGTGTATATTTATGAGACTCTGTGGTCTCCTGCATCACTCCATAGGTACCAGCTTAACCTTAAATTGTAAGAAATGTCATATACTGAACTGCAAAGTCATCAGTTATTAAGAGAATTTCACATAACTTCATTGCTTAATCCTTTACCACTCCATATTTCTTAAACGGCAGGTGAAGACCACCAATAGAGTCAAAGGTACCCACAAAGGTTCAGAAGCTTCGCACAGTTTATGTAAGGCTATACTTTTCTAAAAGTACTAGTTATAATTAAGACCCTTCATTATTATGAAATTTAAGAAATCAAAAAATTAGTTTATATAAACCCTTACTGTCAGCAGCGCAGCTCCTCAAGGTAAAAAAAGTGAGAAATCAGGCATTGCTTCAAGTACTTACACTAACTAACCAGGGCATGACCACTCATTTTTAAACACTAATAAATCCCAGCTCCTTAAGGACTCTGCAGTGGGTGTATAAATTCAGATCTGTTAATTACAGCTGCTTCCTATTTCCTCTACAGCACTAAAGATAGCAAGCTCCTGGCAGACAGGAATGATGAGGGTCCCCTGAGAAGAGGTGTGCTCTTAATAGGTCACACTTGCAAAAAAATTTAGAAAAACTCATCAACAAAATAATTCTAAAGAGAATCTGTATCTGAAGACCTGCATGTTTTTTCTAATAATAATATTATCTGTGTACTTGTGTATATGTATATAAAAGATTATTCTTTCTCCTTACACATTAAAAAAACAGAGCTGTTTAAAGCTGCTTTTATCATATTCTTGACATTATAGCAAGGGGGTTTTTAACCTAGAATTTCTAGGGGGAGTCTTCAGCAGCATCTTAAATTCAAAGCAAGTGGATATGGAAGTGATACAGCTATTTTAAAAGAGAATGTTGCTGTTGTAATTATCATTTGTTTAAAGGATGAAGGTACCATTAAGGCACTTCTCTATCACAGGAATACAGATTGTAGCCAAGCGCAAGAGTCTTTAAGGTTTTCCGTGGATTAATTCAGTGCTTTAAAGGTATCAGATGAGCAGGGCAGCAGCTAAATATATGTTGTATCAATATTAAATGGGCAACTGAAAAATTTAAGTAAACAGCCTGGAATTATCTACTTTTATTACTCACACATTCTAAAAAGCCAGCATGACACTGCTGCCGAGTTTTAAACCATGGGTAGCCTTTGGGGACTATTTCAGGCTGCAGTGAAGCTTTCTAACACATGCAGATGTCTTCCCACACAGGAGCAAAACATTAGGGTGGTTGGGGAAGGACAGCCTTGCCCTGTGCCCCATGCCCTGCTTGGCAAGGGCATATCTGAGGGTGCCTGCATTGCTTGGGGAAAGGGGCTGGGGACCGAGCTCGGCCCTGCTCCTGGCTTGCCTGCACTGCCTCACTGCTGGCTTTTCTCTGGCTGTTTGCGGGACTCTGGCTGGTGTTTGCCTGGGCAGACCAGCCATGGAAGGGCAGCTCTGAGCCGTGGGGACTCAAGCTGGTGTACACCATGCTCCTGGGTGGCAGGAGTTTGACCCCAAACCTCTTAACAGCACAGGCATGGCCGGCTGGGGCCCTGACCAGGGCAAAATGTTAGCACAAACAAGAAATTACCGTGTGTAAAGATAACCTTGACATTGGCTTCTTCTAGGCTGGTGGGCTTTTGTGCATGGGCTACTAAATCCCAGTGCTCACCTCAGGAAAGTCAGTGTTTTGGCATTACCAAATGGAGATGCTAAAGCTTATAGAAGCAGTCTGTCCAAGCTGCACTATGGGCTGAGGTGGTGGTGGGTCTCAAGTGTCCTCAGGATCCGAGAACACATGCACCGCCATACTCATAGTCATTAATTCTCATTGTTCTAATAAATTCAAAAATTAAAAACATTGCAATGATTAAGGAATGCATTCCATTAGAAGCACAGGGGTTTAAAGATTTTCATCTCCACCTTTAGGAATCAGCTTTGTGTTCTTTTGCATTCATGATTCCAACAGCTTTAACATGATGGACATGCAGCAGAATGTAATTTAAAAGGAGAGGCTAAGTAGTTTGAAATCAGGAATAGCTGAAATTAAAGCTTGCCTAAAAAAGCAAAACTTTCACAATTAAACTCATTTCAGTATGATGGATGTTTCTGATTTGCATAGACAGCTCTGTAAGTATACATCTGGGTAATACCAAACTACTGTCCAGAAAACATGTCAGATGCTTTAGATTAGGGATTATATTTTTAGTCTTTCCTTAGTTCCCCTGTTATACATATCATTTCAAGGCAGTTGATTTGCCTGTTGCCATAAACCCTGTTTAAATATTCTGCATGTCTAACAATATCACCAAAGGAAAGCTGAGTACTGAAAACCACCCTGGCCCAGAGTGACCTTTTTCCTCTGGGGAGCCTGTAAATGCTGCTCTCACAGCAGCAGCACCTGGCTCCATAGTGGACTTTGCAGAGCAGTTGCATTTCTAACAGTTCAGATGGTTCAGATCTGGTCATGTACATATTGTTTCAGAGGTTTCAATGACAGATCCAAATCTTGGAACTCTGTACCGAACATGATGCTTATCATATGGCAAAGGAATAGAGACTCTTGTTTATTATTAATAGCAGACCATATAAACACAAGCCAAGTCCAGTCAGAGATGCTGCTCCCCACCCAGCATTGCTGTAGATTACATTTGCCTGCTGCTTTTTACATTTCGTTTCACTTGGTTGTGAATGATGGACAGAAATGGACAATGCATGAGGGTTTGGAGTGAGGGTTTTAAAACACGTGGGAAGAATAGAAATGATGTATCTATGGATGCTCCCTCAGAGGGTCTCAGCTCTAACACCACAAAAGAGGGACTCTGAGCAGCACGCCCTTTCTGGCAAGTAGGCTGAGGGAGGCAGAAATTGGAGCACCCAAGTTTACACTCTTGGAGACATGGCAGATTTTCACTTGGCAGACACTTGGGCAATTAATACAAGTCTGGCCGACCTTACCTGCCTGGCTGGGTCTTCTGCCTTTAGTGCAAGGAAGTAGAGATATATTTTGATCTAAAGGTGTACATGCTTTTGTGTTTATACATACACATATGTATGATTAATCCATGGCTTTCCTTATATACAAAATACTGGTTTTCAAGCCTAAGCTTGACCCCTTTTACTAGGCCCTCTACTTCATCCTCTGAGGAGCCCACAGTCTCCTCTGAACAGTTTTCTTCAAAGAACCTCATCTGAACTTTATGTCATATTTATGTCCCTCAATGTGTATATATATTTATATGTCTCACTCTCTCCCCTGTATATAAATTTAAATGTCAGCTTATTGTCAGCTCTTCAGCTGTTGTGCACCACCAGCACAGGCAGTGGAAATAAATTCATAATATCTCATAACTGTTCAATATGTAGCTACAAATTCATCTTACTGAATTTTGTTTTTTATAGGCTACCTATCACCTAATGAGGGTATATCCGAGTAGATATAATGCTTTGTGTTAATAAGGCTAAGCTACCTCAGTGAGGAATGCAGTATAAATCTAGATGGGTAGAAAAAATAGAATGGGATTAGTGATGTTTTACAGCTCCTGGAAGACAGGAAAATACACATCAGTAACTTCTAAAAAAAGGCTGTACAAAGTTATAGGTTCAAAAAACTGGTATTCTTGTTCAATTACCTGTCTCCATTCAGCCTTGCTATTTATAAACATTATTGGTGTGTGTGTCTTCATTAGTCCCTTTTGAAAATAATCTTTAAAAGGTCAATGCATTTATATGATATTAATACAGTATGTTTAAAAACATTTAATATTCTGCTACCCAGAGGAACAGGTCATTCTCATGGGTAAACGTTTCAAGCAAAGCAGGTAAATTACATTTTGTTGAGCTGGCAAGATGCATCCAAAAATTGGATGTTTTTGGGAGACAAGCTCAATGAAGATTTTGTACCTTAAAATTCCTTTTATTTATAGCCTGTGATTTGATTACACCGTGGGATACCAATTATTCCAGAAGTTAATGAACTGTGTAATTTCCCATAAAACAACAATCTCATGCAAAATATATTAGTAAAGGAAATGCTGTAACTGGGGGGAAGGGTTGGGTTTTTTTTCTTTTTTTTTTTCCATAAAATAAAAGGAAATTATTTCAAAGCACTTTTTTGAAATTACGTACAATTAAGTATTAACTATGCAAACCCACTCAGCATGAGATAGATTCTCTAAGGAATGGTAGAGTGAGGAGGACAAAAATCTTCAAAGTTAGAGAGTGAATTACATCCAGCAAAAGCTGTGGCCCAGGCTCCAAGGACTCTCCCAGGAAGAGTGGGATGCCACATAAAAATGCTTTCCATCTTCTCCCATGACCTTTTAGGCAGCAGGTCTCTAACAGCTGCAGCTCCTTCCTTTCTCGGAAAAGGAGCTACCATCTTCCCCATGTGACAGATCCAGACTGGAGTTCATCTGATTGCTGCAAGACATGCTTTTGCTGTGCCCAATGTGAAATAAAGTGCATTTGGAAGTATATTTCCCCAAAATTCCTCCTACCATGGGCGGCTCTGCACCTGCTGCCTGGTGCTGTGGAGTATGTACCATGAACGGTGCCTGTGCCCCAGCCCAGCAGCATTTGAAATAGACCACTTGACATTTGTTCAGAATACCTTACTGTGTATCTGGACATTTTTAAGGCAGTAAATTATACCCACTGTATATTATTGTATTGTATTATTGTATTATACCCACCAGCTTTCTTCTCTGCATAACTTGTGGGAAGGGGCTTGAGCTGAAGATGCTCAGGTGAACAGAATGCCCGAAGTAGAGAAAAGATAATTTTTCCCTCTCAAATGGCACAGACCAATATATTCTCTCAAACACCTCATTATTCCTATTAAGGTAACATTTTGATTTGAAACATCTGCTGGTTCTTGAGACCTGACTGAACCTGACATTCTCAACCTTTGGCAACTGTATTATGCCTGGCATGCATTTGTGCATACATGTGCCTTGGGGGAAAGGCAAGGAAGGGCTGAACGTACTCTGGTAAAGTGGGATCCCTCTCCAAACGCTTTCTGGGTGTAGGGTACCAGTAACATCTCTGTCCTCCTGTCTGTGGGCAACCCTGATGTTCACACAGAGTAGGACTTGGTCCACAGCAAGTTTGAAGAACCCATGTTATATCTCCAAAAAGATTTCCATAGAGCCATTCCACCCAAAATGTGCCTTCTCTTACCACTGCTTCATGACAGATCCAGGCTGAAGCCCATCTGGCTGCTGCAAAACCAGATTCCTGAATTTACTCCCCAAACAAAGCAGATATCTTATCTACCAGCATCATCCTTCTTTTCCAAGATCAGGAAGACTTAGACTACAAGCAGAAAAAAAGAAAAGAAAAGAAAAAAAAAGCCCAACATGAATTAACAGCAAAAAAAGGGAAAAAACTTCTTTCAAAAACAACTATAATTTAAAGCCCTACAAAAGAAAGGCATTTCTGAATAACTAACTAGACTTGTCTCTGGTTAGCATAAAGACATGCCTACTACTAGGTCTTTGTATAGAAATCCTTGAGGAGGAAAAGATATATTCTCAGCAAAATAAAATGTTGTCAGCTCTTTAAGCCTTAGTGGGAACTGAAAATGTCAAGCTTATACCTGTTAGGCATCATTTAAATTGAAATATGGACCTTCTTCAGTCTTCAAAGTAATGCACTTCAGGTGATAATGATGGATTAACGTTGAGAGAAAATGACCTAGCAGCCAGTTAGTTACTTTTTTCAATTGAGTGGGAGCACACCAAATTTTTCATCGATCTGCCAATTGGAGACAGCTGAGAAATGACGACTGCGCTTACTACAGGCTTCATACATAAATATTCACTGATGAGCACATTAAAATATGGGAAAGCAGAGGAACAGTTTGTTCAAATTCTGCTGCGTTGAGACTCGTGTTCGAACAGCTATATATTTCTGAACAGTGAGGGTTTACAAGTTCAAAGAGCTGCCCCCTTCACAGTCAAGTTTCTTATAAGTTTCTTACAACATCACACAAATGCATTTTACAAGGCAACTCCGTTACTCACAAGATTAATTCAGTGCCCTTTAAACTGTGGGAGTCGTATTCAAATGTGGTTTAGATTAAAGTGATTTAGCATTATTCCAACATCCAACAACATGAATGTATGTTTTCAATGGATGAATCTGAAATCAGCTGTTCTGCATTGTTAAGCCTCTTACAACAAGCTGTTTGGATTGCTGGCTGCTCAGCACCCCAAAGGGACAGATTAATCTCTGAACTCTGTGGCTGACTCCTATTTAGAGTTCTCAAGAGTCTGCTGTTCATCTGGGCAGCCCTCAGACAAATAAGACAATTTACAGGAATCAATAACAAGCAATTCCAGACAGCGGTGAATTGAAGATAACTCTCACCCTGGACAGATGCAGAGATGATAGCTGCACCGTTTGCTTTGTGAAACCCACCCTTGAGGTTGTCAGGCTAATTCTCCCCGAGCAGGGAAGAATCAGCTGGAATACTGAGGATACAGAGTCTCACCAAAGTAATGAAGATTTTGCCTGAAACGTGGCACATGCCACACAGCCCAAAGTGATGCTGTGAAGAGCATGTTACCTTGGGAGCGTAACAAAAAGCCCATGAATGCACACTGTGATATACCCCAGCAGCAGCAGCAGCAAGAACATAGACACAACGGCAAACCCTTCATAATGTCATTAGTCATAAGTAATAAAGTAGGAACAAAAGGGGGTTTCTTTCTGAAGGGAACAGTTAGCTTTTCCACTTCAGAGACCAGAGAGAGGTGACTTTTGTTACCTGGAGCACTGAAATGTGCAGGAAATGGGGCTCCGTGGATCACTCAGGCATTAAGCCTGTGAACCTGAGATCTTTTCCAGAAAGGCAAGTAAAAAGCATGAGAAAATAAATGTAATTCAATAACTGTTCAGAAGAGAAAAGCTTTTCCTCTGCTTATCAGTGAAACCTAACAATAATAGCAGGTGCATGAAAAGCAAATCCACCACATGCATAAATGCAAAGCAGGGACACCGTACTGACATATTTGCATCAAAATATGAGAGGGAGCCTTTTAGATCATTAGTAAACAAATTCACCAATCTGTTGATAAAGAAATAGTTTGAATTCAAGCTGGTTGGTGTTTTGGGGAGTCCTATTACCTACTCTCATTGGCTACTGAGGTGAATTCCTATTTATTAATGTAAATGTGAACCACACGGTTGCTTACTGAAGTTCCTGCGGGTCAGCTTGCACATCAGTTTGAGAATGGAGGATTTTGCCAGCAGGATCTTCCAGCACTGCATACATTGCCTCTTGAGGGGTCCTGCCAGCATTCATGGTCCTCTGGGTGCCTCACCCAGCTTTTTGAGAGCTCTGAAAAATGGAGGCAAGAGATAAATCAAGATAAAAAATAGGCGGGAGATCCACGTTGGCTACAATAGCTCAAAGAACCACTGAGGTTACAGGACAAATAAGCAGTCTTTCTTTTTTGAGTACCTGTTAACACAGATGACATTAGAGGTAAGAAACAGCTTTCCTGGATGCGAGAGTAAGGGGTTTCCAGCAGATAAGTCAGCAATTGTACTGCTCTTCTTCTGAACCTAGTCTTTCACCCTCCTGCTGGTGCTTCACACAGATTTGCTCACTGCAGACACAGGAGATGAGCACAAGGCTGATGCAGCCAGGCAAAGGTGAGGGTGCTCTGATGGAGCCTGCAGTGAAACTCAGAGGCGAGGTACCTGAACTACCAAAACAGGTGGGGACATGCTATATGATCCACTGCAAGGATTCTTTCTGTAGATCTAGTTCAGCCTTCTAATGCTCTAGTTAATAATTAATAGCAAACAAGTTTCTAGTGAATAATACAGAGTGAATAGAAAATAAAGGCAAGCTGTAATGAAGCAATGAATGTGACTTCTTATCAGACAGACAAGGAAGTGTGGTACTCTGTCCTTTACTGCCATTTTCCCCCAAATGTTGTTTTTTTTCTGTGGAATAAAAGATTTCAGATCAAGCTACAGGGAAAATAGTCAAAATCACTGACAGGGCCCCCAGGATCTCTTTCTGATTTCTCACAAGTGTCCTGTGAAACAGCATTTCAAATTCTAATAACTCACTGTTTGTAGGAGAGACAGGTTGAGGAGCAGACAGGATTTTTTGCAGATTATGGAAATTCTTTGAGATGGTAAAAATCTTATCCCACAGCCCTGCATATCTGCATAGGGCATCCTAATCATTAGTCCTTTAAGCTGTATCCATGTTGAGATTTCTGCTACATCCAGTTATAGCAAGGAGACCCTAGGTGACAAGACATGATGTTGACATTGCTTAACATATAAATAACCCTACTGCTATTTCAGTACCAGGATTCTGGCCAGGGACTCTCTGGGGAAGAACAAGTCTTGCTTTGTATTCAGCGGCTGAAACCCAGTCCTCACTGTCTGCATAGCAGGTCCCAAAACCCCCAGCAGGGCCATGGTGACACCACACCAGAAGAGTCCCAGCATGTTGGCTGGGCAAAGCCAGTATCAAAAGACCAGTGGAGGTTAGAACCTACAAGAGAGACATGTAGGTCAGGCAAGGCGCACAAATGATGGGCCTAATTAGAGAGGTGGTGATGGAAAGCTCAGTGCCTGAGTTATAAGAGAAGGGCTTTTTCTAGCAGCTGCACCAGTTTAGAGAGCACTCACGATGCTCTGCTCGCACTGGTGGCTGCCTTGGCAGGGAAACACATGTGGCTCCACTGCAGTCCCTGGGCAGGGAGTGAGGTCACTGCGAAGTTTTTGGCTCCTTCCCTCCATGGCGTGCCTGGCTTGGAGGACTTTTCCCTTTGCCTTGCGATACTTACTCCAGTAGGAGACTAATGACTCCCAGCTGTAGTACCCAGAATGGCTCATTTTGGTCACCAGCTGCTGTACCTGAGGTGTTGGTGCTGGTCTTGGCATCTCACCTCAGCAAAGGTCAGCCTGAATGCAGTTGTGAAAACTGTTGGCAGAACCAAAGGCTGGGCCAGTTTTTCTTTAGCATGGAAGTTTGTGTCCTCCATGCCCGAGGACACTACTGCCTGATACGTCATGGTTTCAGAGAACGGGTGGAGATGAGGGACGTAAGAGTACGAGGCCACCAAGTGGAATATGGGTTTTTACCAGGTGGAAGGGAGAGATCACTGTATCATTTAGGGGATCAGTCAGCTGCAGGATGGATGGGACCGGAGGCTCAGTTTCAGTTTTCCTGTTGGCAGGATGTGCTTGGAGGAGTTGTACTGGGGGGTTGTAAAGGCCGCCTAGCAATGAAATCTGATCCAGGCACTTCTCACTTTGCGAAAGCAGGAGACTGTCTCTGAAGAGCTGAAAATCTGAGGATGTACAGGAGGTACTTGTGCTAAAAACTATGAGCAGATCAATTAACCAGTGAGGTCCTGTGTTACCATCACAGCAGATGGGAAGGGACTGAAGGAAGACCCTGCTCATCATGCCTCCTCATCTCCAAGAGCTTCAGAGGCCCAGAGCAGACATGCAGCTCTCAGCAAGGCTGAGAGCTACCCCATTGTCAGATGCATGCTGCTTGTGTCCAGCAGCCCTGGGGTCTCAATTCAGAGGCTCAAGGAGGAGCCAGCAGATTTCATGAGCTTGTGCCGAAGAGATGTGGTGTGCTGCTCTTCACTGTGTGCTCTGTGTTGGTGTGTCATTGCTCTCATGATGGCATTTTTGGTTATCTACCTGGGGAAGGGAGAACCAATCTCCCACGGCAAACAGCAGTTGGCAATTGTCCATAACTAAATCTCCATCCCTAACTCCACACTCTCTCAGGAGTAGTGGTAACACCTTAATATCTCTTTCTCTCCATGGATCTCAAAGGAGACCACAATATTGTTAGTCCATTTAAAAAATTTGCCATCTAACTTGTCCCAGCATTATTAGTTATGAGTTCAGCTCTGCACTCGGAGCCCCACCTGCCTTCCTCCCAGAGACAGGCTGGTGGAAGGATGGGGAGAGGGAGAGGAAGCAACCCCAGGGCTACGCTAACATCTGTGAGTGCAAATGGAAGGCAACACCTTCGCCGGACACTAAAGACAACACAGATAATGCAGAACAGAACCAAGGAGCTAGCTGGGCACCACAGGAGGGAGTGAGAACCACAAACGCACCCCATCGTTAGGCTAAAATGCCCCATAGATGTCAGCACACTTCTTCAGGACTTGCCTGTGACCCTCCCAAGTGCCGGGCAAAGAAAGAAGCTGAGCTCCAGCTGTAACTGAAGCATTAGTTTCTCTAAGAATAGCAATGAGAATCAAGAATACAGTTATTTTCTCCTATCAAAAAACTTCCCTCAGATTTGATACAGTGATTTAACTCTGCTCTCGTACTTCCACTCCCACCGCAGGCACCAGACGTGACCTTCTGAAGCTGATCAGATGTTGAAATTTCACAGTAGGTCTCGCCAGAACAGCATAGGACAGGCATTTTGATATGCTGGAAAAAGCCAGTCTTAAATAGTGATAAAATAGGCCTCTGTGGTTGGGCCTGTGTTTGCATTTTTGTTCAGATTTCTTACCATGACTTTCTCTCAACCCCCCGGTCACTCCACTAGCAGTTGCAACAGTAGGAGCATTTTTGTAGACCACTGGACTGTTCACAGCTGGTGCCTTATCACATGGGTGCCTTTCCCACTGCTATCATTAATGCAGCTTATGTATAAAATTGGATACCTTCGATATACTGGGCTCTAACAAGTTTTGTAGCTCCCATATTTTTAACTGTCTAGTTTCTTTATGAAGTTACTACTTACGAAAAACCTTTGATTTCAAAATAAATGTGAAATATAGCCAGCATAAATACTACCCTGAAACAATAAATAAAACCTGTGAAGTAATGACAGTCTTGTTCTTCCCAGCTGTGTGAATATTCCTGTGGGAGTCAAGCTGGTATAAGCTAGAACAGCCTTAAGGCAGCTCTAATATGCACCTAGGAGGTGGACGGGTCCAACAGCTGGCATAGGAACACAGGAATTTCACAATTACCATAGTTACTGTTTACTCACCATCCCTGGCCCTACACAAAGCACAGATCATGTGGAACTAGGGGTGAAAGCCACAAACTTTAATATAGAATTAAATTATGGCTAGCAAGGAACAAGCATCAGAAGTTTGGCAATTAGTTCAGCTTACATAATCTCCTCATAAGTCCAGCTGCTTAACAGAATTATCCAAAGTAAACTAATGCTGGTATTCCTTCTTTTAACAAAAATAGATTTATTTTTTTTTTAAATAACCAAAAATAATCCGATGTGTAGACTTTGTGCCTAATTGGACATACCTGTTTATTTTCACCCAAGCAAAACTTCTCAATTCAGTGAGAGGTTTGTCTTGGACACAGTTATGAATCGTGTGAATTTTTGTCATATATTTTAACTTATATCATTATGCCACCCATTAAAAAATAGGCATTTATCCTGTTCCTAAGATGCATCAAGCCCTTGGTGCAGTAACACAATGAGTATACTCTCTCAGATAGAGGACATACAAAAGAAGAAGGGGAATTTACAAAGTAAATTTAATATCTTTTAAAGGCAAGTGTGGACAAAAGCAATAAGGGAAGACTTTGAGTCACATTATTTCCACATCCTGCCCTAAACTGGCTTATGTTGGTATGTGTCTGAGTCCGGGGCTGACGAGGCTGGTGAACCTTGGAAGACCCGGGGCTTCTTTTGGATTTGAATTTCAATTTGTAAGTGAAATCAGACACTGAGCAAGTTTCACCTGGTTTCAGGTTTCACTGGAAAAAGAACAAATTATTGAGAAAATGCAGGTAGTTGTCAGAAGGCAACTGCAGTGAAAGACATGAGGTTGTGAGCAGCAGCAGCACAGGGAGTGTGTTGATACTGCAAACAGAAAAGCATCATCAGGTGAGGAGCATCCATATCCCTGAGTGCAGGATGCTGATGCTGCTGAGTCTAATAGGGACATGCAAAAACTGGGCTCAGCAAAGTATTTTTGGTGGTCTTTAGCCAAATGCCTGTCTGTACGTGACCCTTCTAAATGGCGGGGAGACAAACCACTTCATCCCATAGTGTATCAGAAAGCGCAGCCAGACTCCACAGATTTTCCCACAAATATTGTCTGCCCTGCAGTCCTGTTCCAAAAAAAGTTATGGGATGATAAAGTATTTGTCCGGTAGTAAGATAAATGCACAACAGCTGGAATGCAAGACCTGGCACCAGAGGGCTTTTGCCAGCAGGCCAAGGAAAAGTGTGCAAAGCAAGTAGGAATGAAATTACATGCCTCGTCTGTCCGCGCCACGTAAGAGCACGGGACCAACTAACCCAGAGTGATAGATCAGTAATTCATCATTGTAAGGGAAGCAGTTTACAAAGAGCACCAGAATCCTTGAAAGATGTGTAACACATTGATTGAATTCTCTGAATAATATTTTACCAGTAAGAAAAAACCCAAGTGAGATTTAATTATATACCCCGCCAAAAAAAAAAAATCATTAAGCGCTACAGCTGCTTCATTGTGCCCTTCCCAATTGCTGATTTTTATCAGCAGATTAAAACACTTCCAGCTGAAAGGCTAGTTAACCAATTTCATGTTTTCTGCCTGTCCTGATCACAGGGAAAGTCTACAGTCCAAGGGAAGCACAGTTATAAGTGACCGGAAGGATTACTGCCTATGCTGTGTGATTTCCAGTGAAAGAAAACATGTTGGCCTTCAGCTCTCCATCCCGCTTTCTTACAGTGATGCACTCAAAAGCTGCAGCGCCTGTCTCCTAGCTGATAGCACTCCTTTGTTGCAAGCTCTCCCTCCTCCTCATTAAACACTTTCTCTTCTCTCCATGCACAGATCTTATTCTCAGCAGAATTCAGTTGTAAACATGGAAAAGGTTGGGAAAAAACCCTGCTTTTACAGGTATAAATGCATAGCAGGTTATGCTGCAGCCTTTCAGAGAACAAACTTGTGCTTATTACTATAGCACCAAAGACTGCAGGCACAGAATTGCATCCCAGGGTATGTCTCTGCACTTGAAATTTTTCCTACCAGCTTTTATTAGGTTTTTTACATTTTCTAACCATTTTCCAATTTGACTGTGTGAAAATCTTAATCACTGAATCAGACTAAATGCAGAGATAATAGGGGTAGATATTTTCCTACGCCCTTCAGTATCCC
Organism: Anhinga rufa; assembly: GCA_013400875.1. NCBI lineage: Eukaryota > Metazoa > Chordata > Aves > Suliformes > Anhingidae > Anhinga > Anhinga rufa. The sequence continues at coordinate 34,724 of VZTV01083164.1, read as the reverse complement.
CAGTGAACCATCTACATATTTATAAAAGTATCTAAAAATGTCTAATTGTATAACAGTTCACAAATTCACACATTAAGAAAACTCTTTTCTGGCAGACAAAGCAGTATGCATGTTTTGGACTAGCATTTAGTTGCCTGTGTGCTTTTCATATATATATATATATATACACACACACATATATTAGTCCAAAACATTCACAGCCTGCATATGAATATCATCCTGGTTTTAATTTTGAGGAATATTTTGTTTCATTTTTACTGTGGTTTCCTTCTTTTTTTTTTTTTTCCCCTTTCTTTTTTTCTTTGTTTTTGGAGCAATTGCATTTATAGCACAGAACATCATCTTTAATGAAAAATGGGAAAGCTCCACAAAGGAACTCTCTGGACTAAGTCATACAAGCTTTTACCTTAACAAATTAAGGCCTGGTGCTGCACATACTTTATTTCATGTTCTGTGTGCAGCAGTGGGTCTGCTGAATGTGTGAAGTCAAGCATGTATTTTGGTAGTTTAATATTAAAAAAGCCAGATAGTTAGTATATATTGCACAGCGTTCATTGAAACAAGACCAATATTGCACCAGTTTGGAATATGGCCTAAATCAATTATATAAAACCTGTCTAAACATATATATGTATAAAATATATGTAAATACATATACATTTTAAGCATAAATAATATAGAGGCTGGAATAATACTGATATATGATACATCTGGTCATTTCCGAGTTTTTCAAACTCTACTGTCCAAAGCAGAGCCCAAACTCAGCATTCAAACAAGAAAACAGAGCCTGGATAGCTCTTACTTAACAGATTTGTGACACATGTTCTGTACAAGCAAATAAATAATTTGACTGTGAGAAAAATTTTGCAATATAGAAGTCTGGATTAGTTGAATTTTCCTTTACGTACTGGAACAAGCATAAACTTTTCTTCCCCTAATATTTTAAAGTGAGAGAATGATACAGCAGCATTTGGCAAGAGCTTTTGGCACCTGATAACGTCTCCACTTGCTGGAGTAGGGTACCAGTTTCCAGGCACGCTCAGGCTTCCATCATCTCAATTTTAGAAGTTTGTGCCTATGGTCCATCCCCCAGATACCTGCATGTGGCAGCCCTGGCTGGCTGCTCAGGAGCAGGGCAGGGTGGTTTGCGTAGCCCGGGCTACCATCCAGCCAGGTAAACTCTCAGCATGGTACCTGGCCAACTAACACATCCCTCCCAAAATCCCCCAGGGTACTTCAGTGCTTATCACAGGCTGGCGAGCACCCCATACCGCTGCCCTGCTGAGGGAACAGATAATGGCTTACTTGAATGTGTAGCATAGAGGTAGCCAGATCCAGCGCTCCCAAGACCCCCAGCCCAGATGTCACCAATGGGAGGACTGGGAGGGATGCAACGGGCTCTGAAAAAAACTTAACGTACCCCGAGCACAGCTGAGACACAGCAGCCTCACCACCCCGCCACCACGGCTGTGTATATCAGGGAAATGTTATTCCTGACAGAGGTTCAATATAATCTAAAAAAATCCTTAAAAGAAAGAAACAGCACAATCTTTAGAAACCACTAGATCTATATTTTGCCTGAAAAATAAATGTTATTTGCACTCCACTACAAGATGTCATCATGACTGCAGCATGGTGTGTAATGAGAGAGTAACTCCAAGCTGCCAACAGAGATGATCCAAAATAAGCAGCACACTGTAAATCCACAAATAGAAAAATTAGGGCTTTCACTTTTTTTCTCTGGACATAGCCTAAAATTGGGCTGAAGTTACCTCTATGAGCATGGCTCTGAAACCCTGATCTGAACCAGTCAGTGGGGGTGAGGGGAAAGAGTAGGCATCTCTTACTACACTTCACAGCCATTGCTCTGGGAAGCCACCTATTTTCAACACGCAATTAAAAGACATTGAAAAGTTGAAGGCCTTGAAACACCACGTCTAAATCCTAATATTCTATGGCAGAGAGGCCACACAAGAGTTTCGAAGTCGGATTACAAGCCAGGTGCTTACACGTTGCCAGCCTTGTACATGGTCTGGCTGAAGGGTGTTTCACGGAGGCACTGGTCTTCACACCTCTCCTGTGCTGTCAGCAGTCCCTGATATCTCACAGGCACCAGCCACATCCAAACCACTTCTGTGAGTGGTATGGGAGAATTTTTGAATGCAAAATAACTTTTTTACTTTTAGATCTATGTCTATGCCAAATGTTTCAGACAGTAGTTTTATGCTGAAGTGAGCTTTTACAAGGATCTGAGGCTAAAATGTCAGGAGACAATTTCTACAACGCAGCACAAGGCTGAATCCTGCATCAGTTCAAGATAAAATGTGTTCCCTACCCTTAACGCCCACAAATTTCATGAGGAACAGAGTAACACATGCTGGAAAAAGTGGTAGTGTCTTCTAATTAAATCCTAATGGGAGCTATTTTTCTGGGAACTGCATTTAAATTAACAATAAATGAAGCTGTTGAAAATACAAGGTATTTTCTTTTGCACATAGTAAAAGAGAGAAAGGTTACAAATTTGGTGGCTTCCAGCTAAGCAGTTCTTTTATACCTTTTCAGCTTTAAGGCTCCAGCCCTGCAAAGATGAAGCATATGTTTGGCTTTATTTATTGCATTGACTCCAACATGGTTACTTATCACATCTAAATGTTAATCAATTAAATAAGCCTCTGCCTGGTTGAGATTAATTCCCACACATGTGTTGTCTGGGACACACAGTATAGTTCATTTTATGAGAAACAATTGCTATCTTAATTTGCTGATTTAAATTTTAAAAATATTGACAGCTGTGCTATTCAGCAAATGCAGAAGTGCATCCCAAGGAAGAATTTATTTTTGGATGCTGAATTTTAGCCCTGCTAACATCAGCCATGCTACTTGTGTACCCTGATATAAGACAAGGAAGGATTAGCTATAGGATCATTTAATTCTAATTTAAAGCTTAGTTCAGTTTTATGGACACAAAGTGTCACTGCTTGTAGTCATGGAGAAATCAAGCATTAAAGATGAAGCTTTACTGTAGAGGTCTTCTCAGCTGCATTTTGTGCTGCATGCACTGTGCTTTGTTTATTTTATTGTTGCTTGCATTTAAAAAAAGTATTCTTTTGCTTCCTGGGGATTTTTTCTTAAACTATTCAAAAAAGAGTTTAGTGACAAAGCTCTGCTTAAATGTTCACATTTCATTTTGACGGTGTTTGGCTGTTTATTTTCATCATCCACTTCACTGGACTATTGTACGCTTCAAAAAAGACAGTACATCAGCAGTTCTTCCCCCTCAAAAAGCTGTTGGAAGCCTGGTTTAAAAATACCATGAGCGGAAAGCCTGACAACTCTGTGGAAGGAGGAAAAAAAACAAAAGTAAAAAAAAAAGATGCAAAGTGATGTCCCACTGACTTCCTCATCTGTCTGTCAGACATCAGCCCTGGCACTGGCATAGGCGGGCCACCCACCTCCCGGAGGAAAGCTGTGTTAAACGGGGCCACCTCCAACAGGGAGACTGTCACTGCCTCAGTGTGGCGTTGACCTACTGTAACATCGGGAGGAAGAGAAGCAATAAATCAAGCATCCGAGGGAGGTGGCTCTCAGTGGGGCTGTTGAGGGAGCTCTTGGAGGGTGTCGCAAGATAAGAAAGGGGTTGCAGGAATCCTAAGGGCTGTTTGGACTCTCGTGTGTGCATGAGAGCCACCGGGAAACACAGGTTTCAAAGGTTTGAGAGCAAAGCAGGCAGCAGTTCTCCTTGGAAATTACAAGAAGAAATAGTTTATGGCCTACAAATACTTACTGGAGGCTGGGTTAGAAGAGCCTCCCCGAGCTCAGAGAGGATCCCAGGAGGACACGTGACAAGGTTATAGTGCCCCAAGTCAGCTCCCACAAGCCCTCACCAGACTTCTGCAGGTATGAAATCCCCCTCTAGGGCACATCCTTTTGCCAGCGTCCACCTCCAAGCCAGGCTTTTGTGGAGGATCATAAACCCAAGGAATTCCAGGGCAACAGCAGTTTGGCTTGGTCCCAGTGTCTTAACATCTGACACTGATGGAGAAGGGTTTTTTCTTGGCCAGAACTGTAGGATCAAACTCTTAACAACCAAAGTGCTTAATTTTATAAATGTAGATTTTAAAAATACAATAGAGTCAGGAATTTGTAGGAATTGTATGTTCCCATTGAGAGTTATAATATTTGTAAACAATAACACAGCCTTATGAAATTATCCTGAAAAAAAAGATAGTTGAGAAGCTTCCTGAAGAGAGGACGAAGTTAGTAGAGCTGACAGGCAGAGAGAAAACAGCTCTTGAAAACTTTCAGCAGAAATTAAATAAGTAAACAGTCTTTGATTTTCTGGGGTTTTGTCAAAAAGTGATTTACTTAGGTTTTTGTTTGGGGCAACAACAACAAAAAAACCCCAAACAACCCCACAACATTTTCAGCTTTCACTTTTTTTGCTCCATGGAAACCTGAAAATTATGTGCATGCACTTCTCATAAGAAAGAATTCAAGGGAAAACTTAGTCCATCTCTAGGGAGCATCCAGGAGATGTTTCATGTCCTTATTGCACACTGAGAAATAAAGAGTGCCTAATGTAATAAGTAAGCCCTGATTTTTGCAGGCAAAAATATTTCTTGCCAAGTTTCACACTGAAACAAACTGCAGATCTCCCATATATTTTCTTCTTGGCAATTTTTGCCAAATTAGAAGATACAGTTTGCTTGCAAATACCACCTGCTGATTTTGTGGAAAACAGGAAAAACTCAAGTTTGACATACGACCTCTGAAATTTTTTCTTGTTACGAACAAAACAGAACAGAAAACACTTCTCTAGCATCCTCACATCCCAAGCCAACATAATTTGCAGAAAGTTAGAGCATTTTTCCTTCTAACTGAAAACACTCTTGGGCTGTTTCCACAGAAACCACATGCAAATGTTTGACAACTTTTCTTATACTTTCAGACAGAAGTCAAGAAAGAAGTAATATTTTTTCTTTATTTATTTTAATGCGATATAGGAATTAACATTTTAAAAAATCCAGTGTAATTCTTTCTTTTTTCTCTTTAAACAGTTGTGCAACTAATCAATTTTAACAGTTAAGTTTTTTAAAAAAATTATTAGACTGCTTAGGGTTTTTTCCTTTATTTAAATGTATTTTGTTCAAGTTTTATTTAAATCTAGTAAATGCCTTTATTTCTAGCACTCTGCCATAGCTTCACAGCTCCTGTAAATTTTCCTATGTATGGACACTGGCATTTGAAAGAAGAGCTGCAGTGTTTCTGCCTAACATATTAATCGCCTCTGCTACTAGTAATTTATCTTTTCCAATGTCTACATAAAATAAATTACTTGTAATGGCAACGAAAATAGCTATCGAATATATGGCACTGTCCCGCTCCATATTATTAAAGCCTCATTTTAACAACCAGAGCGCGGATCCTGTTGGTCTCACCTGCTCAGCTATTAGTTTTAATTTGTCTCCCAATGCTTGCCAACACGCCGGGGTGTGTGAGCAGTCCCAGAAGACCTCTTTGGAAAATCTCACTACATTCCCACACCTCTGACAATATTTCACTATACCTCAGGGTAATGCTAAACAATCTTTGCATTGTCCTATGCCATCTGTTCAGCATTTTTAAGCATAACTGCTCCGTATTGGCATCTCGTGCGTTGTAACCAGTTTCTGTTATACCATACCATTCGTTTTTGTCATACCCTTTCCTTCCAGTTCATTTCTTTTTCATTGCTAGCCAGTGCCTAGTATCGCACAGATGTGCTGCATGGCGCAGCCAGGAAACTGAAGTAGTGGAGGGAGCATCGCTTTGCTCTTTATTATTATTACCACAAGTGGTATATTCTCAGCTTTTTATCTAGGGAGGACCAGCCTGCATCACTTCAAGGAGATCCAGTGGGTATCGAGTGACAAGTCCCATGGCTAACAACAGGATAGCATGCCCACGCAAGAAGAATACTGCACAGGCACTGAATCAAATCCAGGTAAGGCAGTGCTGTTGCAAAGTCAGAGCAGACCATCACAGTATGGTTGTGCCCAGGTGTGCTGCAATTTTAAAGCCAATTTGCCTTTTAAAGCTACTGAAGTCCCAGGGGCTCAGAGTCAGCCACAGGCACCCCACCCTCCCACCAGGCAACCCACTGCTGCCCACGCTCAGCACTGGCTGGGGAGTGCGGAGCCCAGCACTCCCTCTTGGCCTCACTAATAGCTGGCTCCGGGTCTTTTAGCCCTGCGCTTAAGCATAGATAAATTACATCATGCTTCCTCATTTGTAAACTGAGGATGATGCGTATCCGTATTTGGCAGCCGAGAGTGAGGATATTAAATATTATATAAATGCTAAAACCAAACATTACTTTTGCACTTTCGCTGTTTGAATGAGTCTAACATTTTAAATGGAAGTATTTTATTTAACCTCCTAGCTTTTAGACTCTTCAGTAGACAACATTAGTGACTACTTTCCCTAACACTGCATGTCTTCAAGTGCTCAACTGGTATCCTAAGCGAGTGCATTTCTAGTACCTGAGGAATAATAACAAGGTTTCATATTAAGCTGAGATCAAAAGCCCCCCTAGAAGAGATGGGAGTCTATCTGTAGTCATACTTGAATTCAAGAAGACCTTAATATTAATTTTAAAAAAGCATAAAGTAGTTCTGAATATTCATGCATTGTTTATTCAGTTCTGGAACAAATCAGAAATTAATTGAAAGACCTGCTGAATTTGCCTAATCAGCAACCTGAACTGAGATTTTTGAAATCCTGACCATGTCTCAAACAAATAAAAAAAACCCACCAGCTTTTTTTTTTTTTTTTTGCCTTTCTATAACACTCTTCACTAACTTAAAGCCTGACCATCACTATTTTTCCAAACAAGCACATGTGGTGACATCCATCTCCCATAACCATTGACCTCAGGAAGTTAAGAAAACAAACGGTTTCAAAACCACACTGTGAAATATGGCTGCTAACATTCTTCTCATTTTTCATTAGCCTCTTCTGTAGCCATCACAGGACAAATCATCCAGCAGGAAACAGCAGCCATGTCTTGATATGGCAAAGTCTGGTTAGGCTTGAATCTAGGGATAGATTTTTTCCATAAAACCTCATGGTAGAAATATAAGGTAGCACCTCTTGGGCTAAACCTGTCATTCAGAGGAGAGAGAGTGGATTTGGGGCAAAGACTCCTGAGGGGCACATCATGGAGCTGTCGTCCCCCTGAGGTCCCAGAGCTGCCCGCAGACAAAGCCAGGCACCCTGCACTGTTCATGCTCCCCCAGATGCCCAGGGAACCACTTGGACCATACCATCTTCAGCTCCTTACGACTCTGTGCTTGAGCACCCATTAAGGAAATTTGATTTGACATTTTTTTTTCTGCATTTGTGAGGTTCCCTCATATATGGCCATGCCTGTGCAGCTCAGTTTCACTGTGATTATTCATCTGAGATAGTGAGATGGAAAAGACTAGTTGATCACCCACCTAGCTGATCAAGGGAAGCCAGTCAATATTATCTTTTTGGATTTCAGTAAAGCTTTTGATACTGTCCCTCACAGTATCCTCCTGGACAAAATGTCCAGCACACAGCTGGATAAACACGTAATGCAGTGGGTGAGCAACTGGCTGATGGGTCAGGCTCAAAGGGTCATAGTAAATGGGGTTACATCGGGCTGGCAGCCAGTCACTAGCGGGGTTCCACAGGGATCCATCTTGGGGCTGGTACTCTTTAATCTCTTTGTTAATGTCTTGGATGCAGGACTGGAAGGAATACTAATGAAGTTTGCTGACGACACAAAATTGGGAGAAGCTGTCAACATTCTTCAGGGCAGAGAGGCCCTGCAGAGGGATCTGGACAGACTGCAGAGCTGGGCAATCACCAACTGTATGAAGTTGAACAAGGGCAAGTGCCAGATTTTGCACCTGGGGCACAGCAACCCTGGATGTACGTACACCGGGGAACGAGAGGCTGGAGAGCAGCCCCGCAGAGAGGGACCTGGGGGTTCTGGTCGATGGCAAGTTGAACACGAGCCAAGCGTGTCCTGGCAGCCAAGAGGGCCAACCGTGCCCTGGGGTGCATCAAGCACCGCATTGCAGCCGGTCGAGGGGGGGATTGTCCCGCTCTGCTCTGCGCTGGTGCGGCCTCCCCTCGAGTGCTGTGTACAGTTTTGGGTGCCACAGTACATTAAGGATATAAAGCTACTAGAGAGTGTCCAGAGGAGGGCCACAAAGTCGGTGAAGGGTTTAGAGGAGAAACCGTAGGAGGAGCGGCTAAAGTCACTTGGTTTGTTCAGCCTAGAGAAGAGGAGGCTGAGGGGAGACCTCATCGTGGTCTGCAGCTTCCTCACAAGGGGAGGAGGAGGGGCAGGCGCTGATCTCTTCTCTCTGGTGACCAGTGACAGGGCCCGAGGGAATGGCAGGAAGATGTGCCAGGGGAGGTTTAGGTTGGGTATTAGGAAAAGGTTCTTCCCCCAGAGGGTGGTGGAGCACTGGAACAGGCTCCCCAGGGAGGTGGTCACAGCACCAAGCCTGGCGATATTCAAGAAGCACTTGGACAATGCCAAGATGTGGTATAGATTTCGAGTTGTCCTGTGCAGGGTTGGACTTGATGATCCTTGTGGGTCCCTTCCAACTCAGGACATTCTATGACTATTTGCTATTTCCTACTCCCTTTTTCTGCACACATATGTATATTACCATAGCATCAGGTGCCACTTCTAAGACTATCTTCCTTCTCTTCTCAGTATTGGGCTCTAAAATATATGAATTCTTGCCCTGGCTGTGATGCTCTGAAACTTTCACCATCTGTGTAGGCCAGTAAAGGTGGAAGGGATGGCAGCCCTCAGTTTGCAGAGGGAGAAGTGAGATGTGTCACCATTGCTGGAGGTATTTAAAAGACATGTAGACATGGTGCTTAGGGACATGGTTTAGTGCTGGACTTGGCAGCATTAGGTCTGCAGCTGGACTCGATCTCAAGGGTCTTTTTCAACCAAAATGATTCTATGATGCAGTAAGAGGGAGGAGAAACTTACTGGCACTTCCCCAGGAGCACACTGGGGCCAGCAAGGTGCCCCAGCAGCTCAAGCCCTGTCCCAGGGCCAGGCAGGCAGCCAGTCACTGCTGGGGGACAGATCTGGAGCCAGGTTAAATTATTCTGCAAGGAGATGAAGCAGTAATCTGCTTGCCTTTGACAGGAGGGGCTGGCTGTCTGCACTGGTAGGTAAATGCAAAGCAATCCCAATAGGTGCTAATGGTTTCAGCCAAGGGGATGTTTAATGGGAGCTACTTAGCTTTGCTCCCAATAAACAAAGATAGCTCTGCTCTGGTGTGACTTTGTGTACTTGTTAATTGGAGGCTTAATTGTGTCCTTAAGGCAGAAGCCTTGTGTTTGGGCTTTTTTTGTGGCTAAGAATATCAGTAGGGAATCTAGTGAGGTTTGTTGTTTAAATTTTTTAAATCTGAATAAACAGTGGCATTGTTGTTGGGTGAGTCCGAGAGGGAACACCAAGACAGCAAAGAAAGATGGATCAGAGCCAGCCACTGAGGAAAATAATGTACCCACACCTAATGAGTTGGAAGTTCACCGGCAGGAAGGTTCCTGAAGCTGTACTTTTAATCCAACCCATAGTCTTAGTGTAAGTGCTGAAAGTAAGCAAGTGTTCAGATCCCTTTGACATCATCAGTTTTTCCATAGTCAGAATTGCCTTATGCCTTGCACAGAGTAAGGGACTAATATTCCCTAGTTGCCTGTGCTAGCAGAGGTGAGGGTCCTAGGTCTAGTAATGGCTGGCATTGCAACTGCCATGCCAACTATACTTATTCACAAGCAAAAGAGCTAAAGACAGCACCATCAATATTTTAAAGCATCTAACCTGAATAATGTTGCTTCCACATCAGAAAGTCCCATTTCCAGAAACCGCTGCTAACTGTTGAATTGGAGAATTCATTTGACTGACATTAGGCTGCTCAGAACAATCAGGTGTCTACCATTATTGTTCATATCCAGGCTTATGAGATATGAAATGCATAAGCGTGAATAATTCTGTGCAAACCCCTTGGAAATAAGACACATGTATTAGCCAACAGCATGTTTTAATAATTAGAGGACAGCAGCCAAGGCATAGCAGAGTGGTATTCAGGATGTATCACAACCACTTTTTCTTTCCCTTTTCCTAACCCTCTCTTCCTCTCTCATTTCTGTTGCTGTCATCTTGCCTTTCAAGAGGGAAGGGAAGCGTTACTAAGCCTCTAACCTTTGGTGCCTGAGGAAGCTCATCTCCAGCTTCCAAACTGTGGTTCACCCTCCCCAGGTGGGAATGAGTATTACTATGAAATGCAGCAAAATACGATCAGAGAGCGCACATGGCAGGCCCATTCTACAGGTTTGTGTGACTCCTCTTTCAGAGGCTTCTCAGAACCAGGCCAGAGAAAAGCCAAAGGGTTCAAAAAATGTTGAATCAGTCTTAAAAATTCAGGACATTGGCCTAAAAAAAAATAAATCTTAATGTCTCTAAAAAACAAACCAAATCAAAGCAACAACCCCTTCTAATGCTTTTGTTTGCCTTCTGGTTTCTGAGCAATTTGTAATCATGTAGCATATGTAAGCTTTGCTCCTTAAGGACTGGATGTACTTAAAAATAAAAATAAATAGAAACAACTCTAAGAGATTCTTATGTGATTACACATGTCCAGGAACTAAGACTTTAAAAAACAGGAGAAAATAGGGATAACCTAATAAAATTTCCAGTTGGCAGTAACCAACTCACCTTTTGTTTTGTCACCTTTCAGTGCAGTTTTTGTTCATTTGAGAAGCAGGGCCTTCTCCTGGCATTGGCACTAAAATCCATATTGTCTGATATAACATTCAATGATATCTCAGAAACATATACTTCTTCCATACACCCATCTAACAGTGTTTCATAGAGTATCTTTCGGACCAGCACAATAATCTCAAACCTGGCTATTTTCACAGTCTGCTAGCTGCATCCTTCACAGAGTGATAGGTACAATTCAAACCATCTCTTCTTCTCTCAGTGGTTTTAGCCCAAGACACAGTTGTCTTCTCCATATTCAGCTTTTCACGTATTTCACATAGCTGTCCCGCACCACCTGCATTGTCCAGAGTCCCTGCTGGCTGCGCTTGTTCATCAGCTAGCTCCTTCATCCCACAAGCCTGGTCCTACATCATCTATATCCAAGAACTAGAATTTGACTCACAGGCCTTGATTGCAACCCTGACAAATCTTTGGGAATTTTGCTATACATGTCAGGCAGTATTGGACTGCATGTAATTGTGTGAAAAAAGAACATCAGCATCATACTTTTTATGTGGACTAATGGACAGCATATTAGCATGTCAACAAGAGAAATCTGTGTTTTTCTTTCTGTTCTGTGGCAAAGCCAGAAGAAAATCACAATCTCTGCATGCCTCTCTAAACCGTCCCAGTTTTTTTTAATTTATCTTCTTGTATTGCAGGCTTCCTTAGGGTATGGGTTACCTCACTATCTGCCTTTACTGTGTTAGGACACCAGAAAATCATCTGGGGTCAGACTTCTAGACACTGATCTGTATTGGAACACAAGTAATCAGTTAAAAAAAAAAAAGCCTATCAACTACTAACACCTCTTTTCCTCAGATTCCAGGCTGGAAGAAGCTCAGCAGTAAGGAGGCCTGCACTGTGGACTGCAGAAAGTTCAAACAGCAAGAACCTGATGCAAAGCCTTATTTATTGCAATTCTAATCTACTTCTAATCCACCTTGCTGTAAAGACCAGTACACAGCATAATACAGAGCCTTCAGATAACAAACAGTTACAAAAACTCATTGATTTCTCTGAGCAACATAAGCTGCCAAAAACACATTCAGCCTCTGTGGAAAAGACCTTCACCTCTGGATAGAGCCCCTCAGTGCACACCCTGTTAGCAATTGCCAGCTCTTAGAAAATTACTTTCATCTGGCTGCAGAAAATGCATATGTAAAAGTGAGCCTGGCAGCCCTTCTCAGAGCTTTATTCACTGCAGCTTAAATGAGATAACCATCTGTCATTCCACTGTGCACACCAGTCCTCTATCTTGATTACTCACAGCATCTGCCATACATGAAAGATGCTTTGGGTAGCCTATCCCTGTTACTATCTTTTTACTAACTTTCAGGCAAATACTCATGCCTGGCATTTATTTCCTCTGTCCTATGGTTAGAGATGGTGGAGGGGCTTCCAGTTTCCCTTACTATTCTCACTGGTAACTAAGAGGTTTCATTAGTTCTTTTTTTCCTATAGGATGGTGCACAGTGAAGTGAATGGCTTCTCAAAGTGTTCAGTTGTTGCTCACCTAGGCATTGTTTTCACTCATTAAAAACAAACCTCAAAGGACTGAAATTTGGTTATCAGCATGCAGAAGTAAATATAACAAAAGTCGAGTAGTAGAAAAAAGGAAGGAACTTTTGTTACAGCATTACTGTCATGATCAGTTGCTCAACCTTATACGCCCTTAATGCATACAGCATCCGGGTAGCCCCTTAAAAGAGATGCCCACAGTGGCTGTTCTACCACCTGCCTCTTGGTTCCTGAGATGCCTCCAGCTCTCTGTATGTGGTGTGTGTTACTCCTCTGCATCTCAGTGCCGGCTCTAACTGGACATCAGCTTTCCTTAACCAAACAATTGGGCAGCTGTGTCTGATGCTTTCCTCAGGCTCTGCCCAGCACCATTGGTGACAAAGAGTGCTCAGGGACAGAGCCATAGAGCTGACCCTACAAACCTCGAGCTGCTGGCTGTCTCTTGCTCACAGAGGCTGATGTGTTTTAGGCCATGTCAGACCTTGTTCTTTGAGGCTGGGGGGCTCAGATGAGCCCCAGAAATACAACCATGTATGTTGTATGTATGCTGTCATTACTTGTAAGTAATGACAGCAAGGAGAACTAGGTTCAGTAGATCCAAGCCTCTTCTTGACAAAGTCAATAATCTGCCCTTTACCAAGCAACTTATAAAACACACTTCCATGCCATGAACAGACAGAACTTCACACTTGCTAAAACATCAGACTTCAAACTTTATATATGACATTATCAGTACGATACCACATTTGCTCAATGAGGTGACTCTTACATAAGAAAAAGCAATAAATGCTCAACTACTCTATGTCATTTATTAATTTCCTAACTCACTTGGAAAGGAGCGGTAAGATCAAATCACACAGAAGTGCTCAGGATAGCAGCAAGAAGTCTGAGTTCTGAGAAACTCTTTGCACCGGTGTCATGAGTATTGCCAGAGAAATTATTGAAAATTGTCTGAGCTGCTTAAAACAGAACAGGCTCAATAAACACAAAAATAAACAAACATTCTCTTGCAGCCATCAGGGTTTATGCTCTTCCTCACTGTCCTGATGCAGATGGAGAACTTGCTAGCCCACAATGGTCACCAGAAAATATTTGCTCCACCTGAACATCTATCTTACCAGTATGAGTAGCTATTTTGAAAGATGCCCTGATACCCTTCGGCTTCCCCTTGGAACACACTGCGTCAAGGGATTGTGCATGTTGCTGTATCTCAAATTTAAGGAGAGCCACCCTGAAAGAATGGAAAGCCCTTTCCATTCATCTTAACATAGTTTGTAGGTTACCAATAAATATAAATAAACAACTTATTTATAAACTCCAAATACAGATATTTCTGCTTCAACACTTGTAGAAGCAGGTGAACAGACATGAAAAGAACACTGTGTGACTAAGAAGTATTTAGATTTATGTATTGGTTTTTCTTGCCCTGCCTTTGTAAGTTGAAAAATTAACAGATATTTCACATTTTGCTGTCTAGGGAGCTAGTTTTTGAGGAACTCTTTGTTCCTAGGAAAGTAATCCATCTTAAATAACCCTATATTCATGAATGACTCTTGTGACTTAACAAACACGCTTCATAATAGTTCTAGCCCTGGAGAATATTAATATTCATATTTTCCTCCACACTACCCCATCTGAAGATTTCTTCACCTGTACTCTGTCAGGAAAGAGTTTTGACCTTCCATGTACTAATTCATTGGCTGCCATGTTCGTTTGCTATATCTAAGTGCAATTTTTACCTGTCCAGAGAATAAATGGAGTCAAGCAATGAGAATTTGACTAAGCCATTTGGGAGATGAATCCATGGAGGAACAGCCTGTGGCGAGTAATGGTCTAATCCTGGAATGAGGTTTGTCTTCATGTTATGGACTTTACACCCCCTGCTATTTTATACCTTCTTAATCATACTTTAACCTCATAATCAGACACAATGATAACTAATCCCTCTGGAGTGATAACAGGGTTACAGCTCACTGAAAGATACCATAATGGAAAGGACCTAGGGACTAATCTTCAACAGCCCATGTTGCATTAACAGGGACAAGGGCATGTGCACATGTAAAGTGATTTCCAGTCTTTGTGCCCATTGCTCTCACTGAGTAGTAACAGCAATTGCTAAAGACAGAAGATAGTCATCACTGAAGGTACATGATAATTAAGCCCAGTATGACCTGGGGCTGAAGGGTTCAGATCCAATTTAAAACTGTCTTAAAAAGGTCTTCAAGGCACAGATATAGGTGGAGATCACATGGAATGGTATCAGTCCATTCTAATATTAGCATGCAGTACAAGCCAGGCTGTTGCTTGACAGTTTATGGCTTATATATTACACAAGCCTAATCCTGCACTGTGGGCCAACATGAAAAGGGTCATGGACTTGCTTCCTACCTTTAGGGTGTTACCATAGTCAATAGATTAGGGAACAAAAA
>VZTV01083164.1:0-19954 GCA_013400875.1 Anhinga rufa | reverse complement strand
AAAAAAAAAAAAAAAAGCAGCTTCCCAGATTTCTCTTTGATCATGATTTTGTTTGCTTTATAAGTTTTTGAAGGCTCTCTGATGTGACAAACTCCTATTCTGCTGTTTGCATCCAGACACAGTTTTGCAATGAAAAGCTTTGTTCTCCTCCAATATTGCAAGACTTGTGATTGTTAATCTACACTGTTATTCAGCTCTGCATGAAGTTATCAGACCTTATTCTTTACTGGCTTCCACTGATGTACATCAGGAATCGTTCCAAGGTATGACACTCTAATATTGAAGTAAGCAAAAGGAGGTCCAAACCTTGCATGCTTCCTAGAAGCTACTTCAAGATGAGGGAACTTTGTTCTTTATTTTGTTGTGATTGTCTTTCTGCAATGAATCTAAAAAAAAGTTTAAGCTTTTCTAGGCAATTTTAGCTAGCATTCAGCCACTACTCTACAGGGAGCTGTGGAGTGGGTAGGCAAGGTATTATGTCACTGCTGAGATAAAACAGTGTGATCATAGTCATACTTTTTTATATTGTTAGCTCTAAGATTCAACCAGTTTTAACACACCAGTGATTCAAAATGTCTTACATGCTGGCATTGCTCACAGCAATGCTCTATAACTCATTCCTGTTGAACCATACAAAGGAGATGACTGGAAGCAATTAAAATCTTCATGTGCCCTCCAGCCCCAGCAGTGTCATTCAGGCAAGAGGTTCTGAGCCCTTTCAAGCCCACCACACATTCCCCAAATTAGAGATTTTTGAGGAATAAACTCTAATTTTTAGCACAAAGCCACTGGATGCCAAGAACTGCCATTGTGCAAATGACATACTCCAAGACACATTTTACTATTCAGATCCCAAATCCCCCATTTCCTGTTGACTCTCATTGCTTAAGCTAATATCATTCAGTCTACTCTTTCAACTGGGTAGAAGGGCTTAGTCAAACCCCACTGCAGTCAGAGGAACACAGTGCACATGTGTAACAGAGTAGAAATTGTTGGCTCAGAGCATATTCATTTGTTGTGTGTAACTCAGTAATAAAAAACAAATGCAAAGACTTCATTTTATATATAATAAAAATACTGCAATATTTTATGTGTCTCATTTTAGCAGCCTGTTTTTAAATAACAGCCTTATTTTTTTCCAATTGCAAATCTCTGAACAGAGGAGCAAAACATTAAAGTATTTTTAGTTTATGGGCTAAACGTCCAGCCCAGCAGTTTGCTAGTAATATATGTATACTGATAATAACCACAACTAGCAGGGGATGCAACGCAGTCTCAGTTATTTCTCTCTGCTCTGCAAGAACATACTCCTCCTGTTAAGAATTTAGATGTCAGCCAGGATTGCTAACTGCATCAGTTCACACTTCCTTGAAGAGAAGCAAAATGGTAGGTTGTTCTTTGAAATACCACAAAGCCTTTCTGAACACCACAGCTCAACTGCCCAGGGAACTGAGGGAATAGCACTAAATTTTAATTTTTCTCCCTAAGATAGTTGGTTTTAAATCAATAAGCAGGGCACTGTTGGAAACTAGTAATTTTGAAATAGGTACACTTCTCTGAGCACATAAGGTCTTTCTCCAGGGAAAGCCAGTGATACTGAGGGACCTCCTGAGCTTGAAAAGATATACAATAGAGTTTAAAGATACGTAAGTGGAAATCACTTTTCACATAAACACATCCTGCTTTTCCAGCACGTTTGCTTTCATCTCCTGAGAGTACACCGGTCCCTGCAGAGCATGGCATAGGTCTGACCCACAGCCAGCTGCTATGGGCAGGAGTCCCTCCTGGACTGCTCCAGGCAGAGTCGATATGTGGGGCAACTTGAGGCACAGGCAGGGACACACAGCACCACAGATAGGCAGGTAAAAAGTTCCGTCTTGCTTTAGGTAAAACATTAAGAGTGCTGTGCAATGAACATACCACGAGTGAAGTACCACTAGAAAGGTCAGCCCAGAGCTGCCAAAAATGCAGAAAATCCAGTGTTAATTATGATGTGTCACAGCAGCATTTTTATACTATCAAACTGAACTTGCAGTTTCCGCAGAGACTCTCCAAACCATCTTGGTATCATTCTGGTAAAATCTGTAGTGAAAGACAATAGCTTTCCTGAAAGCAGATGGGCTTAACACCTTCAAAAATGAATTTGTCAGCAGGGCCAGACACCAGCTCTCCCTAGTTTACTCCTGAATCACATAACCAGTGTCGACACTAGAATACCTTTTCCCTTCTCCAGTTGCTGTATTTCAATTAGGATGTGTTTTAGGATACCATGACCTTTGGAAAGGAAAAATCATCATCCCCTAAAATGTGTACCACAGTCCCTACAGAGGCTGAATTGGGAGAACTGGAACCCAGTGTCCCTCTTTGTTTTCCCCAGCCAGAGGGTTTGGAGTAAGCAGGATGTATTGTTTCCCTCCGGTATTCAGAGGTGAAGACAAATTAGCCATTGCTTCTGACAAATTGGCTTCTTGTTTTCAACAACAAAGTCTCCTAATTGAAAACGTAAACCCTGATCTGAAAATCCCTTGTGTTTTCACACTTTGCTTTTATCTTATTTGTGCTTCTTCACTTGATCATCTTTGAAAAGCATTTATGGAAAATGAGACAGCCCCAATGCCTCCCACTAAAATAATTAAAGTCATCACTGATAGGCATGACTTTACAGGTGGGGACAGACAAATGTCTTCGGAATCACAGACAAAAACCAGTTTTTACCACCAGTCTGACTTTCCCCTATCGTGTGCTTTTGGTAGCAGTTAAGTTGTCCTGTTTATACAGAGGGGAGTGTCCTGGAATAAAATACAGGTCAAAGTGGGAAAACATTGGTGAATCTCTCACCAGGGAAGTACTGTACCATTGTTATTTTCCCCCACTTAAGTGTCAAAACCAACAGAGGCACACGCTATGCAGTGGAGCATAGCTGGAAAGCGCTGCTGGCTCAGTCCCAGCGCTTGCTCTGCCTTTCTCTTCTCCCAGTACGATGCCAGCAAGCCAGCTCTTGACTTCCAATTGTTGCTTCAAGAAAAGGGTCTGAGAGGGCTCTGCTGGAGTTTGCTTTGTCAATAAACGTCCGAGAAGTCCTCTGGGATCCAAGGCTTAAGTGACTATCTGGAAGATGGTACAAACCAACTCAGTCCCCTTCCAAAAGAAAGGAGCAAGAGAAGGGTGTGCTCTCCCCACAGTGATTTGCTTGGCATGGGGAGATAGGGCACTCCTTGAGAGAGGAGCAATGTCACCTCTTCCCTTCCTGTTTTCCTTGGGCCCTGGAAAGCGCTCACTAATTAGACAGTTGTGCTGCCCCTGAGAAACAATGAACAAACGAGCCAATTAGCCCCAATTCATTGTTAAGCTTGAAGCCAACCCACAGCAGCACTTTTCAGAGCAAATTTCCTCACTGGTGACTTTATTTTGTTACCATTTTTACTGCCATCTAATTGAAGCCACTGATGGCTAATTGCTTCATTTATCATCAAGTTTACAGGCCACACACTGCAAAACTAATTAGAGACCAGAGCCTCCCTTTGAAATATTGCTGGTATTTACATGTAAATCCAATTCATTATGTTTCAAAGAAGCTGAGAAGAGTGGGAATGAGAAGATTATTTCTAAAAAGCAGCACTGAGATTAGGTAGTCCCAGACTGCACTCTAACACAGCTATTTTAAATTTATTCGGAAAGGGGGTGGAAGAGAATTAGCAGTTTTCCCCCCCAGTTTCTGACACTACCAAGCACAAACCCAAAACCCACATAATGAATCTTGTATAAACGCTAGCAGTGAGCTCTGCTCCACATGCAGAGTTCTCAACCATACTGATTTTCACAGGGAAGTGGTGAATTTTGCACTTGAGGTGAGAAATACTGCCCTAAGGATTTAAATCTGACAAGTGCCAAGGTCTTGTGAAGGTTCCTGTGTTTGGCATGGAAAGAGGGGAAGGCAGACCTCAGCGTTTGCTACGCATTGATTCGACAATAAGTCACCCAAAGCCTGCAGACATTTGGCAGACCTGCAAAGAATTGTTATTTTAACTGAAATCTGATAGATTTTCTACTTCTAAGGCATTTTCAGATAAATGCCTCTGATTTGGAGCCAGCTTTTCTCTTGCCTTGCACAGGTTTCCCCACTAACTTCACTGGGGCTACTCTTTGGACTGAGGACCCAGCTTCTGAGGGAGAATAAAGCTTAGTCTTTTTCCTGCTTGTTTGATATTCTCCTGTTGCAACTATTCTTCTTCCTTCCCCTTTTTAGGTCCCCTACATCCTCACGGGCTCATTTCTCCCTAAATAAACTTAAAGCACAGAAGCGAAATGCATTTGTTGCCTGGGAAACATGCAATTCAGTATACGAGGTGGCAATCCTAAGAGAGCCATAGACCTCCAAGGAAGTTTTTATATCAATAATTGTAACCAACCAGAAGTACCACATTAGTAAAACATTCCCTGCTACTTGCTTGTTACTTTTCAAAATGTTTGACGAGTTCCTCATTATAGCCCATGATTTATTTTGGTTTTATGTAGAGTCTTGGTCATTCATTTCATTTCAGAAATGTTTTACTGTAATAGTGAGAGAATTTGACAGAATTTCAGAAGGGAGTAGAAATCACTGGTTGAGAATTACTGGTAAACGCTTCATTGTATCATCACTCTGTCTCATTAGCTCCCCTTTTCACTTTGATCCAATGACTGGTTTCTGTAACACACTGCTCCTTTGAAACAGTCCTATCTCCTCAGGCCTTCTAAATACCACTAAATATATTGCAATAGCATATGATATACTGCTTCTGGTGCTGGTAGTGCACTATCAACAAACCCTCTCTCTCCGTCTCTCTTCCCCCCCAGGAAAAGAGTCACACCACTATTTTCCTCTAATAACTACTCAGAGGGACGTCCCCCATGGGGAGGTTGACTGGGTGTGCTCCAAGAAACACTCCACCTCACGCTACAGGGTTATTTTCCAGTTAAGTTATGATGGTTCCTAAAGATCCCAGCAAAGATAATTTTGCTTATCGCCAGATAAGGAAACTATTATTAGCAGGGAAATAATATTATATATTTTCTCAGATATTAATCATGGGGAAACATTAAGTTCAGTCATGCATCAGCCCACTGTAATGCAAACTCTGGAACTATCTTATATGACACATCATGGAAATTGTGTATCAATACATGATTATTATATTTATCAAGGATTTCTTCCAGCTGTTTCACAGTGCTTGCTAATGAAAGCAAAGCCAGGAAGGGACAACATCCACTACTAAGAGCCAACAACAACCTCTCAGACAACGGCACCAAAAAAATAAATGTGGAGAGCCTTTGTGCTTCTAGTAGAGAATCTTGCATAACCAAAGTAAGAAACCAGGGTAATTGTACCAAGAACCTAGTCCCAAAATAAAGGTTACAATGGGTTTACAAGCTGATCTCCATCTGCAATTAAAGGGTAATGTGTAGGGACTCATCCTGGCTGAATGGAACATTTTCTGAACTGGGAACAGAAGATCCTGAAAAGGTTTACAGGGCTGCCTCCAGCTTGCTTTGTCAGTGAGCACCCTTTCCGCTGTCCTTTCTTCAAGTAAGGGCCAACTCTAATCCTTTTTGGATTTTTTTTATTGTTTTATTACATTAGTGTTATTGCCACAAGGCCTCGAAAGAGTATCTATCTCAGCTGAAAGCAAGGCTGAGGTGGCACCTACATATAAATACCAGCACAGCCAAAAAAAAAAAATCTTAACTGCTCTGTAGCCCTCACAGATATGCTGGCCATTGCAGGCGATAACAGCTTTAAAAACCTCAACGTTAAGCATTGTCTTGTGATAGAATATTGGTTTTCCCAAACTACCTTGATTTTTGGGACAGTTTCCCAAACCACCTTTTCACCAAGATTTGTAAGCAAGTTTTAAAAGAAAAAAAACCTGATGGGCTTTATCAACAAAGCGGGCCTAACCTTCCCCACTTCCTCCAGCCTGAACCAGTTTACTGCTTTAACATTCTTCTCCAGCATCAAGCTCTGTGCCGTAATTTGATCCCTCCAGTGACAATAAGGAAAGCAATCTATGTTGCTGCATAAGAAAAATAAACCAGCAATTAACAAGTTCCTATATGTTTCCTGTTTACATAATACAGCTCCTTCTCAGGGCAAAAGCCCGGAAGAAACTGATAGGCCTGGAAAAGATTTGCAATAAAGCCTATTCAAAATATTCACTGATGCAACTAGACCTGTTGTTTCCTCCATGAAGAGAGTAATAGATAGATTTAAATATGGATTTAAATGCTGTCAGAACCGGCTAGAGGTGGCAGCCGGGAGAGCTTTCTATAGGTGACACCTGTGGAAAAGCTGTTCTGCACCACTAGCAGTGAGGAGGGACATTTCCCAACACAACTACTTTATTTTAAAAAGATTATGTGCAAAGCATATACACTTCACAAATGCATTAGAAAAGGCCATTTTTAAAACAGGATAATAGTAAAGGGAGGGGTTGATTTGGCTGCTGCTTAATTTTCAAGGGGTGTCAAGATAACATACTCCTCCTCAGTCTTGTCACATCTCCCAGAGAAAAAGTCATACTTGATCTTCAGTGAACACTACTACATGCATTGCTGTTGGCTTCTGTTATTGAGTACCTAATCAAACAAACTAAACTGTGCTTGCTGTTTTGCAGGACCTTATGTTCTCAGGCCTTCAGTGATACCCATTATGGTTTACAGGTCTTGGGGTGGTGGGGGGGTGTCCTGTTATTTATGGAGTCTTATGCAAACTGCTAGCCACTTGAAACACTCTTTTTATTGGGAACTTTCCCCCTTGCCCCAGTCACATGTTTGACAGTTTTAGTTTTCTGTCTGAGCAGAATTTTAAATTGAGAAAGTGAGCTTTCATTTCAAGAGAAGGCATGAACCGCAAGAGGAGCTTAGTCAAGTCTTACTTTTTAGGTAGGGCTGTAGGAACAGACCATGTAGGAGCAGACTGTAGTCCAGCTGTCTCTGACAATAAGCAGTGCCAGCAAGGCACTGGTGTAGCAGCTAATTTACCACATGAAGAGTCAGCTCTAGTCCCATTCCTGCCATTAGTTTGCTGGATAACCTTTCCATCATACTGTGCCATGATTTCTATTTAGCAGCAGCTTGGCATCACAAGTCTTTTGCAAAGCACTTCAAGAGGAAAAGTCCCACAGAAGATTCAGGTACGAACTTCTCGCTACAATTGATTTGGGTCAGAGGCCCCATGTACCACAGGCTCCAGCTCCCTGTACAGTTACAGGGTCCCACAGAGTTAGGGTCAGCCTCAGGTGTGTGTGCTCCAGGACCATTACTTCATGCATCCACATTAAATTTCCCTTTTCATCCATTTAATCTTTAAGTTTCACTTTTTCATTACAGTTTTAAGCTTTAGTTTTCAGATATGCATTCATGGACTGCCAGGTCTAGACAAAGAAGCTGCAAACCTGAGGACAATTACTATGTTCAGCATCCAAACTTTTCTGAAGAGAGAATTTCATGTGGTTGCACAATAGTAAGTACTGTGACTTCAGCAGTGGTTTTTATCTTTCCAAAGATCTTTTATTCCACTAGTTGTTTGTTATATTTAATATACATTAAGCCAGCAGTTTCTCCTCTTGCAGTTTACTTGGGACTATTATTAACAAAGGTTTAACATATACAAAATTATTCCTCAGATATCCATGCCAAGTTTGCAGACTGTGCATTAAGAAGTTTTCAAGTAAACTGCTGGCAAGAAAAGGCTGAATAAATTAAAAATGGGGAAAAGATTAACTTCCCATATTCTAGTTCAAAGAATGGTGGAATAGATTTCATTCACATTTCCCAGGACGCTACTGAAGAGAATGGTTTCAAATCAAAATGATTGCTTAACCTTAACTGTAGAGTTATGACATGAAAAAGCTATAATCATCAAATTAAAGGGGTAAAATTTAGGAAAAGTGTGGGTTTAACAGTCCTAGCATATATGGTCAGTCCTATGATGTGAAGTGGGATATGGAAAAGGAATAACATAATAATAACATACATTTTTAGTATCTTTCATCCACAAGAATTTCAAAATGCTTCCCAGACTAAACATGAAAGTCCGGATTCTGATTTCTGCTCCCCTGGTGTAAACCCAAAGTGATTTGACTGAAGCTATTAGAGTCGACTTCTTTTACAAGAAATTGAGATCAGAGGTTTGGCCCTACTGTAGGCGTACAGTAATGGGTTTCATTTGTGCACTGGTCTCATTCAAACAGTTATAATTTGAAGCAAATTCATTTTCCAGCATTGGGAGAACTAGAACTGATAAATCTGGCACTCAAATTTATACAGCAAGAAAGAAAAAGCAGTAATGCAACTTTTTAACGTTCATCCAGAGATGTAAACCAGGCAAGTATCCCTGTGAGTATAAAATATTATTGCTTTAATTCAGATCAGTAAAAAGCCTCTCCAAGAAAACATTGAAGTAAAAGAGTGGGAGGAGGCACAAAGAAGGAATATATTAAGTCACATTAATTTAAACTACAAAGATGCTCTCTGTCCAGTCCACTCAAGAACTCTTTTTTGACAAGAAAATAAGCTTTTTTTTGGTGCAGCACCCTTCATTCTCAGCCACACCCAGATCCTTTCTGAAATGTATGAAGATCTAGTTTTCTTAGCTCTACAATCACTGCCTCTATAATTTTATTGTGCTGGGAGAATTAGAAGCGAGAGATCCTTCATGACTATCAACATTTTCCAAGTTGGCTTGGGAAGACATTGCAGCTGATCTGCAAGCTCTTTTTTTTGCTCTCCCTTAAAGCCTAAGCCTTATCCTGAAGTTTTGCTTTCTGGACCTGATCTGACACCTGCTGAAGTTCACTACAGTTTCTCTGTTAATTCCAGTGAGGCTTAGACTGGGGACTTCTATGACCACAGAGCTGAAGTAGTTTGTTTTAGGCTTCTTCATGAGAAGAAAGCTGCTAGACCATTTTTACACACCCTGCAAAAATGCTCCCTCAACCTTTTTTCCAGGGCAAAGACCAAGGGTCAAAGACCTTTCATGGAGAGGAACATCTCTACTTTTGCCTGCTTTTGCACAAAAATTGTACCCTTCCTAATCCAACTGTGTGTCAGCAAATAACTTAAAACTTCCCAGGAGAGTATTTATCTGATCTCAGGTCAGTAAGAGTGGCTTTAGAACTTAAACTGCTGGTATGTAAAGAGCAACAAACCCTGCAGTTTATTTGAGCAGCAGGGTCAGAAAGCAAGCATGAACCTAGAGAAAAAAAAGTTATAAAAAGCTCCCTTTGAATGATGAACATTAAACTATCTGCTGTTATTTAAATAAACAGGGTTTGCACACACCATTGATCAAGGTTGAAAAAGTCCTCTTGTATTTCTGGGCTTCTGATTTCAGACAACCAAGGGTCACCACCAACTCAAGTCACCATCTAGTAAGTGAGTTTGCCAGTTCTTGGCCTTCTGCAATTCATCTTTTTTTTTAAAAAGCATGTGATACTGTGGTACAACAAATTAATGGAGCAGCCAGTCCAAAGTTCAGAAGCCTAAGATTTAAATTAGTTATGGTCAAAAAGGGGACAATGGTAACTGACAGAAGTTCTTTAAAGTTTTTCACATCTAACACAAAAATCCTCATTTAACTAATATCCAGGGAGCAATTCTCTGGCTGCATTACTATACAACTAAGCCCTGAAACAGAGACTGTGAATTTAAGAAAAATACTGTGATTTATACACAGGCTGTCATAGGGACTGCTAAAATTGAATAAAATTCATCCTTCATGGTGATTTTGTAATGACTAATGTTAATTAAGATACAATTTCTTCTGACTTCGGGAGGCCCCTTACCGTCTGTCCATTAAATACATGCTTGCCAACTAAAAACACACAGAAATACAGAGGAATGAGATTATTTTAAGCAAGCCTTTCTCTGTCTAGCCCGTGTTCTTTCTCATCTGAACCAAATACATAGTTCAAGGGTGCATTCTATTTGAAGAAATAAAATTCTTTAACAGTCTGCTTGGCAGTAGCCTTGCCTCATCACTCAGCATGACAATATTTGCTCAAGCAGGGATGAGTGCCTGAGCATCTCTATTCCTCCAGCGAAAGGAGAGGGGACTGATTTTAGCCTCTACCACTCTCTCACCAGGATTTTACCTACCTTGACTCTGGTGCTAGTCTCTACCAGCCCCCAGGACACAAGGAGCATGCGGCAGCCCTGAGGAAGGAGCAGGAGAAGGCATGGCTGGGCTGTGGCTCTGCTGACAAGCCACCACCCTCTGGCTGCTGCTGGCTCACAGTTTGGCTCCCAATCCTTCAACCCTGAACGAAGCTAAAAGCAAGCTCTGTCTCTTGAGCAAGGTACCCTGCAAAAGCAGCCTTTCATTTCTGAGCAAAAACCCCCACCTGCTGCCATTTGCTGCGTGCAGAAACACAGGACTTCCCATACGCTCTCCATAAAAACACAGGATTGCAACAAGGAGGAATGTTTGAATTATACAGTTTGGGGTTTTTTTCCTCCTTTTAATGAAACAATTCTGACAAGGCCTAAATATTTCTCAAATCAAAAAGAGGTAACACCAGAGACAGGTAGGTTCTGATTTGTAAGGTAAAACATCTGGAGTTCTCACTGACATTAGAGCTTCAATTACCCGCTCCTCCCCTCAAGCCAGACCTTCCCCTTGATGAAGAGATGGGAACAGCTCTGAGCAGTTTGGAGACTTTTCAGAATGTATTAAAAAAAAAGTCACTGCTCCCCTATTCATTTCTGCAACAAATATAAGCTAGATTTTTAGTTATAACCACTTTTAAACAGAGCAAAGGAGTGAAGACCCAAATGCAAATGGCAATGTTACAGTTGACAGAATGGGATCTGGATAGAGCCGTCTCCTCTCCTATGCCTAAAAAGTGCATGCTTTCAGCACATACAAAGGGAAATGCGCACCCCATGCATTTGTTTCTTTCCCTGGTTCAGGTCATCATCATAAGTAACAAAAGTGAACAACAGATTCTAGCACCTCCCTAATGGTCTCCACCTGTCTTTGCTGCATGCAATATGGAAAGGAAAATATTCCCCAGCATCCCTGTGGGTAACAGTGTCAAAATATATCAATGTATTCTCATCATTAAAATCCCTCTATGTATTTCTAGAGTACTTGGGCTATTTGTACAATACGAACAAAATGTTAGTTGTTATGCCCACTGCCTTTAACTGGGTATGGGAGCAATCTATGCGTAAAAGATGTGCTTGGTGCAAGCCCTTATCACCTTCAAGCAGAATCTTAAAGATGACAAATCTATTGCAGGTGAATTCAAGAGTAGTTTATAAATCCATTTTAAGGAGAATCCTTTCTCACTCTACTCCTCAGCACTCTCCTCCCAAAAAGCATTCTGAAACTCAAATGTGTATATTAGCCCAGTTAAGACTTGTCCTTTGGAAGATCTATTCTACCTGAAGTTCTGCTGAAGGTTCACTTCAGCAGAACTACTTATTTAAAGTACCAGGCAGCATAGCTGCCACTGCTAAGTCCTAAATGAATATACAGTAAAATTACTTTTTGGATTATTAACAGATAATCAAACCTTCCAGAGGACATCAGTTACTCCTGACACTTCCAACATTAGCTTTCCTCTGCATGTCCCTCAAGTTTCTGTAAAAACCCAGATGGGTCTGACCCACCTTAAAAAGCTACTGACCCCTGGATGCAGGAAGCTAGTTTAAGTCTTGAGGAGGACAAAAACATAGAAAAGGGTGGAAGGCACGTGGGGATCTATATAGCTTGTAAAAGCCTAATGAAAGTTAATTAATTAATTAAGCACTCAGGACCTGAAGGGCTGCCTTTGAAGTGACCCAGAGAACTCCCACAGCCTTGAACAATCTGGAGCTTTGTCCCCACCTGCAATCAGTTGGTGTTTGTTGTTATTTTCTCCTTCTAATGTCTGTGGACTCTCAGCTCTGTAACCAAAATAAGGTTTTCAACACAGATTGTTTGCAGATTACTGTGGAAATGAGAGACTGTGTAGTCTTCTGACCAGAGCAGAGAATCTGGAGTACCCTTTTTTGCATTTAGAGCCCCATACTGGGAGGTCTTCAGGGAAATCAGTGAAGCTGCCTGTGTCTAATTTACCCTTCATAACACTACCACCTGCCTGCTGCAGGTCCTACTTCGCATTTGAAAAGTGTTTGAGCCAGCCAAATAAAGGAAGTACTGGAACTACAAAAATAACTTAGTCAATAGGGTAGCAAACCAAACGCTGAGTACTTTTTGGCATAAGAACCAGCAATACATTTTCCATGTGATACTCTAAAGAGCTGAAGCTGAAATCCAGTGCATCAAGTCAGGAAAGTGGTCTTAAAGTGGGATGTTAGCTATACCAAGCAGATGTTTTTACAACTGGCTGCATGGAAAAGCTGAGATGTACCCTATCTGTATGGAGATCTGCATTGTCTATTTATAAATATACTCCCTTACTCATGCTGTAGCCTCATTCAAATGGGAATTACCATTGCTTTTACAGTGCATGGGTCATATTAATTTCCTTGACAAAGTAGGGGTTTTTGTGTCTGGTGAGTTGATCTTCAGGAACCAAACATAATTTTTGTGAGGAGAGAGAAAGGAATATATTTCTATGGTAAGTTATTACAGAACTGGTCAGGTTAACACCACCTATAAGTCAGTTTTGCACCTCTCAGCCAGGGTTTGGCGTATTTACTCCAGCAGTCTTGGAGTGCTTACTCCAGCACCCCAGACCACATCCTGCACAATGAATGGGAGGAGGTAGCACAGAAGCCCAGCAGCGGGACAGCGGAAGCATCACTTGCCCATGGCTGCTTCTGGAAGACATCCTGGTGAAGTTTTCTCCTTCAGTGCTGTACTGTCTCAGAAGGGACCACAATACTATCTCACAAGGGACTGCAATGCAAATATTGCATGTTTTCCCACATGCCAAATGGTGTTGGATTTGCCCAGAGCAACAGCTAAGAAGGCCTAAAAATTTGGCCAAAGCTTTGTCACGGTCTTTCCTCTCATGCCAGACTTGCTATTAACATTTTCTTCATTTTGGAAATGACTCAGCGAAAAGAGGGAAAAGTGTCACTCTGTACCTCAAGCTCACAACTAAAACATATTATGTCATTGGCAAAGGACCCATCAATATTTTCTTCTTCAACATAAATCCTGTGCTGTGAAAGCCTACTGCTCCCCCTCACCTTCCCTGTCCTCTATTTTTCTCCTGACAAAACCAGTGACATGACAGTTCTTAAATAAATCAGCCCCGGGTTGTACGTTGTGATGTCATGGTGAGCGCAGGCCTGACCCTTAGTAATCAGCATCTCGGCACACCGGGAAGCTTCCTGTTTTAACCGCTCTAGCAGCCAAGCAAACTTGCCTACACTGCAGAAATGATGTGAATTACCTCACCTCTGTGTATCGTAATAACCCTTACCACACATTATGCCAAATGTTCAGCACTGAGCTGCAAGGAGCCAAAATGCAGACAAAAACCCAATAATGTCTAAAACAGAGTTCAAGTGAAGCTGGGTCCATGCCAGGCTGCGTATATCGTTCTTCATGTCAGCCTCAGATCTGACTCTTGTGCATATGAACTAACGAAAGGGGCAGGGAATAAAACAGCATTTGAGTTATTCTCACAGAGCAGGTACTTAATAATATCCACATTTCCAGCATTTGAACATTATACTTTTATTAAGCAAGAAACCACTCCCACCAAATATCCCTCAGTTGCAGTAAAGGCTGCGAGCATGATTTTATTTCAGCCTGTGAACAAAGCCATATGGATTTCATCTGAGGGATTTGGGGGTTTTGATTCTTATAAAAGTCATGATGTCAAACAAAACTTCAGATCAGTCCCAAAACATATGCAGTGTGACAGCTTACAATGGAAACTACACAATGACATTCTTCAGCCCAGCAACATCTTCAGGCTCAGCAAGGAATCGAGAAGAAATGTGGACGGGCTTCAGCTTTCCAAATCCAAACGAAAGGCGGCATCTGACGCTTGCGTTATGCCATCCCACAGCTGAGGATGCATTTTGACAAACACGTGGTCACAATGGCCACAAGCCATTCTCAAACTTCTTAGAATATTCAGTATTCTGAAGAACCTGCAGTCCCATGCCCCCCACCACACAGCCTTTCCTACTTACGAATATCCCTCCATTCATCTCAGCTGTAACCTGCAATATGCATTTATAATGCCCATAGTTTTTGCACGGTGCACAGCTCAAAGTACAGCCATGTTAGCAGGGATGTTCCTCGGAGGGCTTGGGCTCGTAATCAGTGAGCATCTCTAGCACTTTCCAGTTACTTCCTTGACAGTAATCCAGAAGGAAAAGAGGCCTACTCGAAAAATACATGTCAGATTCTCCAAAAACCAGGTCTCAAGGGCCTACGAGAAATGTCCCTTAAGCTGTGGCTACAGCCGGCAGGAGGGTAACCGGCAAAGCAAAATACAACATCAAAAGAACTTTTAAACACAGCAAAATAACTACCTATTTTTGCATCTTGTGAGAATTTGCTTAGAAAAATAGCAACATATTTAGGGTTATGCATTCAAAACAAAATTCAGGATATGAAACAAGATCTAGGTTTATTGGCTGTATGCTCTCCTTTTCAGCCCAGCCAAAAAGACAAAAAAAGGCCTGTTTACTTTTAATGCCAAAAAAATTACTAAAACATTTATAACAGCTGGTCGTACTACTGAACGAACCACTCAATTTATCAGCTAACTACCGTATGTTTGAAAGAGACAATGCAAGTTTCCATTCCTGATAAAGTGCAAAATATTGATTATTTCCGGGACAACACATGAATAAATTACCTGTGTTCATAATTAGGCTTTGCAGTGTCCAGAAATTCTAGGTACTTTTCACACATCATTTATCAATATTCTTTCTTTCATTTCTCTTCGCTTTTACCCCAGGTTTTTAGAATGGTGGCCAAAATAAACAGAATACTTCCTTATAGTTCCCTCTCTCACTTCCTGCTTATGAAAGAATTTTCACTCATGGCCTCTTGCACTTCTTGGAATCAAATTTCTTCCAGAAATCTGCAGCACTGTTTTCGCCAGCAGCTAGAATGCAGCATTTTAATTATGAGTATTATTACAATCTCTTTTTCACCCCCCAATCCCACATTCCTCCTTCTCTGTCCTAATGGCTGGTTCCTCCCAAACCAGCTGTTAGAGGCAAACCTACAAATTTACTGCTTGCTTCCTTAGTATAATGCCCTCTCAACACTGCTTTATGAGCACTGGTCTCTCAAAAAATAGGAAAAACAAAAAAAAAGCCTCTGAAATTTGTGACATAGCTCTTCCGTGTGGTCTATTTTTAGGTGCACTTTATAGGTTGTGAAAGGCTTAATCTATCCCCGTACACTGGAGTGCCACAGCTTGCAGCCGTGGCTTCCCCCAACACAGCTAACGAACACAAGGGCTCGGGGATTTCTGTGCTCACTGCAGGCATCCCATGCTGCAGCCATCAGCGAAGGCCACGGGGGTGACACGATGCACGTGGGTCCTCTAGACACAGATTACATCAGTAATACATATAATAAACAGGTAATTCTATGATTGATTTCCAGAACTGCTTATAGTAGTTGAAAGAGATTTCATGGTCAAGTGTGAGTTTCCCAAACGATGAAAAAGTTTGAAGGATTGGGGAGGGGGAATTCCCTATGAGGACAACAGAGCTCTGCTTCCAGAGGCATTGCACACTAAGCTGCTGAAACCACGTGAGAACTGTCTTCAGATTGAACTTCTTGCCAAGGAAGGACTCAGATAACACTGTCTATATGAGAAAACATTCCAGGCAATATCCCATCACATTTTAAGTTAAAACCATAGATTTTATTTTTTGATAGTGCTGACAACAGATGTATTTTAGCTAACAGAACCGTCCAGGATGGAACTGAAGGAGACCACAGGCATGATGTTTACTCTAATTTCTAGTGATGCATAGGAACAAACCTGTCTCTGGTGATTATTTAATTGCCTGGACTCTCTTTACATAGTATGAGCATGCATGTGAGCTGATATATGTATTTATGTACATATACATATAAAAATAAATATATATTTATATATATGTCTTTGGAGCAGACCATTACAAAAGAAAACTGAGAATGACAGTAACACAGTACTCACTCTCAGCTGCACTCTACGGAAGGCTCGTAAGAGTTGAATACAGAAAATTTTTCATCCGGCACTTTGCAAGTAAGACACGTACATTTACTTCCTTAGGAAGACTCTACAGAGCTGGAACTAACAAGGTAAATGCATTCAGTCATGCAAAGGTTTTTCTTAACCTGCCACACCTTTGTTGGATTTATTTTCCTATTCATCATATTCTTTACAAGAATGTCACTGTCCCTATAACTTAAAAGCTTGAGGTTAGATAGAGGAAGGGTGATAAAAATATTGGGTGCCTTGCACAGGAAAGCTGCATGAAAAAAATAAAGTGATCTCTAATAGTGCAGAGATTACTATAGGTATGAACTTCTCAGAATAATATCTGGACCAAACCTCTTCAGTGTCCTTTACTTCAGCAGTTAGAATGTGCCATTTCATGTGCATTTTAACAAAAACATTTTAACAAACTACTAAACCTAGCACCTAGTATTATTTTTAGAGTGTTATAATACTGCATTAGTATGACATAAAGGACAGAGACAGTACATATATTTAATACTGTTTGAATTCAGGTGTTTGAATTTTCCAGTGCCTAAACACTGTGGGGAAAAAAAAAATAAAAAAATTAAAATGTCCTTTAGCTTTTGGGGAAATCTAGTTGTGTTTAATCTTCTGTAAGCTTGCAAAGAAAATTCTTTTCTGTAAAGATCTGTAGAACATGTATCTTGGGCCAGTAGCAGAAGCTGGCTTAATAAATAAATTTAATTGAATGCATAGGAAGCAGAGTAGCAGAGATACTTTATAAACACATAAATCATCCAGCCAAACAAGCAAAACGGAGTTATGATCAATCACAAACCTTTGATAAGCAAATTCAGAGTAGCAAGTACAAACTGTGTACGTGCAGTTCCCACACCAAATGTTTGCAAACCTCGCAAACTCAAGAATTACAAATGTCAAAAGTAGGATTATAAAGAAAATGTTCAAGAGCCAAGAAAAAGGCTCACTGAAATAACAGTTTGCAGTGATTATTATGACCAGCTTTAGCCTAAGACATGCTTTAGGATTGTGATTGTCCTTTCAAGAGGAAGGCAGGTTGCTAGAAGATTTTTTCAGATTGCCTGATACTGTTGAACAAATGGGCACACTTTTGAGCACAAAATCCCTTCTTGGAATTTGAAAAAAAAAAAAAAAAGAAAAAATCTCAAGTAAAATATGGCTTGGCAATAATTGCTCCAAAGCCTCGCTTACTTATGTTGCTCACTTAAAGAACAGCTTGTATACCTTATCCTTTCTCCCATCTACACACAAGCTATTTCTCCCTATAAGGCTTACCAGTCCTGTGCACTCAGCCCATCATAGGGCTACAACAACAGGCTAATACCGCTTTAAGGGCAGTATTGGTGAGAAAGAAAGTCAGCATTTTAAAAGTCTAGAAAGGTTTTCCATAAGCATTCCATGAGCATCTGTCCTTCAAGGTTTCAGTCTGAGCCACTTTGTTTCATGACGAAACAACTTTAGCCCAAAGAGTCAAAACACTATCCAGCCTGGCCACGTAAATCCAGGTCACCTAAGAAAATCTTGAAGCAATCTTGACTAAAGACCATAGATCCCAAAGTAAAATTGAAGAACAAATAAGAATTATGAAGATGAGATTAATACCTCTGATGGTGAAAAGTAATTAAATTGGCCATACCTGACTGCTACATGATCAAACCCAGCCCTTGTGTCCTACCTGTGCAACTGACAGACGGCTGAGTCTTAAAGAGAAGGCTACCCACCCCTCCTCGCCCTGCTGCACCGCTCTCTAGCACTAGGAGAGGCACCCACTGATAGTAAGGGTGGCATGCATCACTTCCCTTGTGATTTACTGATTCAGAGAAATCCATTTTCAGATTCAGAAACTAATTTTCATCTGAAATAAAGAAAAACCTGTATTGGAGATTTCATAGCTGTGTGATGCAAATCACAAAACCCCAGCTTGATTAAATTAGATTTTATTTTCTCCTGGAGTAATTTTTCCAACACTATTTTAGCAAGGCTGATAAAATCAGTAGCTACTTCTTCACCATATGTAGACACATTGCTGAATTAAAGAAGACCATTTGTTTTTTAAAGGTGGTGGCCCTGGATAGTCTCATTATCTTCCATAATTTTACAGAACTGTAAATTCCCATCTCTTGTCTTTTCATTTTGTTACTTTTCCTCAGTATTACAGTCATCTATTGTACACTGCTTTCTCTTCCTAGTGGTTGATCCTACAAATGCTTTGTCATACAAGAAATTCCATTGACTTCAATGGGACTCCTCTTATAAATAAGGTTTTTTAGTATTGGGCCCTAAGCAGTACATTTTTTGAAGCAGGAAATCCTCTTCATCTGTTTTGTAAAAGATGATAAATAGTAGCCTCAAGGGAGACAACTCACAAGAAGTAGGTGGCTTAACAAAACTTGCATCTGGCATACATGTACAATTAGGTTTCTTTAGACTCCATATTTTTTCCCAGTTTTTCCAGGGAAGGGAGGAAGAATGAAGCTTCAGGGGTGGGAAAGTTATAAATGACATTCCAGGAAAAATACTTCTTAAAGTAGATTTTTTTTTCCCCTCTAGGTTTCTTTCCCTCATCAGTAAGTGGCTGTTTTTCAGACACATTTCTTTAACACCATGACCATACTGAACCATTCCCCCCCCTTTTTTTTTTTTGTGTGTTATAACATAAATAGCCTCAATGTAGAGAGCCTGAGGATAGGCTCTACAAATGATTTCTTGACCTCCTCCTGCAGCCCCAGGCAGCATGAGAGAGGTCTTCTGAGTGTGCCTCCCGCACCACCAGCACTGCCACCCCACACAAGCCAAAAGCCCAAGGTCTCTTTGCAACTGCCAACACTGAAAATGTACAAACAAGTGGTTAATGATCTTAGCAGAGACTCGATTCTGGGGCCTCATGTGTCAACTGTTTTCACATTTACCCTCTTCTTTGCAATGACAAGGGTTATAAACTTTAAGGGGGGAGGTTTTTTTTTAATGAAAGCTTCTTTTTATTTTTTTTTTGAGTAGCCAAACCTGGGCTCTTAGGAAAGACAGTAAGGTTCAAGTAATTTCACATGTCTCTAAATTACACAGAGGTGGTGTAACATAGTGCAGTTGGTGTCCCTTACACTGTGGTAGAGTGCTTCACCATGCTGGGGTACCTGTCATGGCAGTACAGCTCTGCCACAAGCCCCAGAAAAAGAGGGAAGGAATGAGGGGCAGCCACCCGAGCCCTCTCCTGGTGCTCTCGTGGTGTGTGCAGCATAGCCAAACCAGGAACGGCTCCGATGGTGGGGTAATTTGTCCTGTTTTATTCAATTAACCTTATTTGCATATCTGAGGTTAATCTTTTTTCCTGTTATTCTAGCAGCAAATGCACACCAAGAGACATGCTGATACACTGAGTGGAAAATCATATGTTTGTGTATGCCCATCACTGAAGTCAATCACAATAAAAGATATAACAAATTATGTGATTCGTTCTCAAAATTGAATCCTGTGATGTTTATGCAGAGTACAAGGATACTCATGCCTTTAATGCAACAAGCCTGCTTTCTATTTACATAGATGAGTGAAACATTGCCCTGGCATTACACAGAGCAAAGTGTGCAAATTCTAAACCCTTCCATAGTCCCTGGANNTTCCATAGTCCCTGGATATAAGAGTGCATTCATATGTTTGTGTTTAACATGAACAAATTTATGATCTGATGTGGATTCCTCTGAGTACAGATGTATTCCAACTATTTGCTGAGTCCTAATTTTGAAGGAACAAATGTGAGTGCTTTGGGGTGGGGGGGA
>VZTV01083163.1:21156-56248 GCA_013400875.1 Anhinga rufa | reverse complement strand
CCTGCTGGAAGTGCATGCAAAACATGCATTTGTTGACAATTTTTCTTGAATGGATTTTGGTGAGCTGACTCTTGTCCAATATAAATGTAGCGCAAAACCAGTTGTTTGTTGTTTTTGTTCTTCTTCGAAATACTGCTGTACTCTTTGAAATGCTGTCTGCCTTTAAACATTCTGTGTTGTGTGTTACAAAATGCCTGAATGTCATGCGGGTGAATGTAGCAGTTGCAGCTTCTGAGAAGTCAGGGGACAGTGAATGATTATAAAGGCTTAGACTGCGCCTCGGCTTTGCTATTTCACATGCATCACGTAGACTCACGGAGACCTAGGGTATTGATACCCGCTGGATATGCAGGTTATATGGCCACATCTCCTCTTAGACCTTTAACGGTGTCTCTTAGTTTCTTGAATCCAGATGGCTGAGCTGAATGAGATTTTCTTTTTTTCCAGAGATGGTCAGATAACTGCTATTTTGGACCAGAAGAACTACGTAGAAGAACTCAATAGACATTTAAGGTAAGATGTGATTTATTTGTTCTTTATTATATAGTATAGCAAAATATATAGAAAAATGGCTTTTTAAAAAGAAGGAATTACTGTAGGGTCCTTTTCTTCTTCAACAGTGCTACAGTAAACAACCTACAGGCCAAGGTGGATGCCTTAGAAAAGTCCAACACTAAACTGACGGAGGAGGTAAGTGTAATAGAAAATCATCTGATGTTTTGGCCTTTTGGAATCAGGGATTAAAAAGGTAAGGGAGGAGTTATTTTCAGAGTTCCAGTGTACGTAATAACGAGCGTTTAGCAATAGAACTGGAATAACTGGACCTGCCAAGTAGTTACTGGGGCTGTTGCTACTAACTGAGCATAAGGTGGAAAACCAGCCAAATGTTTATGATAAAAACCAAAAGCTGCTGAATACACTTGATCCCTCTGAAGTCTTCGAGTGCCTTTTGGAAGAGGTCTCAGAATAAATTGTACGGTGGGTGTGATTTCAAATGCCGTACAGCTGGTGTAGGTTATGAGATGTCCAGACATGACAAAGAAATCTTTAAATGCCCGTTGATTTTGACAGGTGCAGAAGATTACTACAGTGTAAAGATAATAATTGAAATGTTCAGAAAACTTGTTCTCTAGCCCATCACAATGTGCAAGAAGGAGAAATTATCATTATAGATAAAACATTGTTCAGTCTGAACACGAAAAATGGTTGGTACGTGAGTCATAGGTGTAACCTGTGCTTTAAAATTGGTCTTGCAGTTCATTAGTAATGGCATAAATGTCAAGAAATCTTTTGGGGTCAGTTCCTTGACAAATGGGTGATAGTAGGTATCATCCGGATGGTTTTACAGTGTCTCTCTCTGCACGTTGCTTAGCTGAGCAGAATGATTTTGATTGGGATGTCTCGGTGCTCTTGCAGTACAAACGTGAAATAGAAATCATTTTGTGCTTGTTCACCCTCTTTAAAGGAGGTCTGTGTGCCTGGTTATTGAACATTTGCTCTAATTTGTGTATTCCAAATGATGAGAAACCTTAGCGATGGAAATTAGTGTATCCACTCTTGCAATTAAGGAGTAAGAAATGTTTTTTACAATTAAAATATTTTTTTAATTTTAAAAAGGTGGTCTGCAGTAGAGGCTGCTTTTCTCAGTGCTACTATAATAAATGGCTTTTGATTTATTACCTGCTGAGTAGGAGCGCTGTGCCCATTAGGCATGGTACCTGTGAGATTAATTGCAATGATGACAGAAGAATTTTTTTAATTTTAATAATTTATTTGCTTGGATCTTAGTTCAGTCTGCATGCTGTTCAGAGTAAGAACTTAAGCAACACTGGAACGCGCTGTGCCAACCAGGGCTGCTTGCAGGGTGTAGTTAATGAACTGCGTCACATGTCGCATCAATCTGTGTGGTTGGCTTGAGCTGTACGAAAGACTCGCACTTTTATCAGGGTAATTTCTATCTGGGTTTGTCACTTTGCTGATGTTGTGGAATGTCACTGAGCTGTTCGCTTGTGCAAGGCTTCCCTAAGTTGATTTACAAAGCCAGAATGAGTTTTCTGAAGTTATGTTGGCCTTTGACCACACAGTCACAGTAATCTGTTAGTTTGCGGTGATGTCTTTATTGGGACTTTCTCCAAGGCAGATGTCCTGTCTCATAAGGGTGGTGTGTGCTACTGGTCCTCTGTTTCTGGCCAAATCTTCCTCCTCCAACAAGCTTCTCGTTGTGCTTCTCATGCCCAAACGCTGAGCATCTTATATCTCAGATGCTCTGCCTAGCAGCGTACCCAAACTACTGACGCTTTAGCAAACCCATGCAAGTATTCCTTCTCTGGTAACATATTTCAATCGCTAGAAGTCAACCAAACTTTGCTGCTGTGTGCTTACATTTTTCTTTTTGTTGTCTTTGGCAAGGGAAGGGGAATGGAGTGAGGATTTCTTTTGAGTTGCGCTACCCACGTATTATGCAGGGTCTAGGAGGCAGAGACCTGAAAAAGTCTATAGCTTAACTGAAAGACAGGAACCTAAACAGGTTGGGAAGTGCTTGTTTTAGCTGATATTGGAGATCCATCACGCTGGCACTAACTGATGCTTTTTTCAGATAGTCTTTCGCCATGTTAGAGGCCGAGTTGTCTTTTGCCACTCCAAATGTGTTGTTGGTTTTTTAAATTTCTCTTTGTAAAAAAAAAAAATGAGTACAGAAAATGTGTCTGGAAAGGGGAGAAAATGATCAAGTATGTTTTTGATATGTTACTGTTCTGTTTTGTTCACAGCTTGCGGTTGCAAACAACAGGATTATCACACTGCAAGAAGAGATGGAACGGGTTAAAGAAGAAAGTTCTTACATCTTAGAGTCCAATCGTAAGGTTGGTGTGTGTGAACAAGTACTGAATCTTTTGGGCAGTCCCAGCCCAAATTTGACCGAGAAGTAGGTGTTTGGAAGAGACTTTATTTCATTACATATCTCTCACAAAAACTGCAGTAGAGAAGAGTGACTTCAGGTGGGTCTTCTGCAGCGGCTAACAGATAGGCCCTGGCTACAGTAAATCCTGCCTGGCTGTGGCCGATTAAACTGTGAGCGTGTGCGGAGCCGAGAGATAGCACAGCACATTCCTGGCTTGCTGGGCAGAGGTGTCAGAAGGGACAGGAGGAAGGATGATTTACTGAGGGGGTAGCAGAAAAATTTGGATGTAGGAGTTCTGCTTTTTTTTGGCCCGAAATGCTACTCTTTTTGGAAATCAAGGGGCAGGATTTACAGTATTTTTTTTGTTGATTTACTGAAAGCGCTAGTAACTGTGGCAGAATCTGGTTTTAGCTTTAAAACCCATAAGATCTTTTTCTGATGTTTTGTAACCATACTTAGTATATTGTGAAACTTCTGAAAACGGACAGTCTGTCCATTTAATGCATAGAAGTGCACTGAGCACCTGGGGAAACAGGGCAATAGGGTCATTTCACGTGGAAGCTGCATGCTGCATTAACTGAATGGAGCTCTGAGCTCTGATAGTTGTGGAATTTGTTTTCGAAGTTGTGGGAGAAGCACATCATCAGCAAATGTGAGGGTTAATGGTATACCATGACAAGCTAACTGGGTGTCTTCATTAACTTAGGTCTCTAAAGACAGAACTGCTGATGGACATGCGCTGACTGAGGCACGAAAACAGTTAAAGGAGGAGACCCAGCTGCGGCTGGTAAGGACTGTGTGAGCGTGGAGCTCACTACAAATGGCTTTTCACGTAATATTTTCCAAAGTGGTTGACTTGGAGTTGTTTGGCCTGGGGATTTCTTTCTTGCCTGCCTGCTTCAGTCTGATCTGAGCCAGTCTTGTCAGAAGCAATGTTAATTTTGTGGCTCTAGTGATCAGTTTGAGATCTCTTTCTCAAAACAAGCAGAGCACTTATATTTCTAGGTCTGACATATCCCCCTTGCAAATAAGGATACTGCTGCTCTCTGAAGTGTTATTCAATATAGTGTGTTCAGCTGGTAGGGACAAAAAATGCCTGAGCAGGACGTTTTCAGGAAATAAAAAGTCTGCCAGCTTTTCACTAGTCTCCTCCATCGGGAAGATGGGCCTATATAGTACTTTCTGACTCTGCTAGTAATGCTGTTTACGTTGCTTCAATATTGGACTGAACATGTGGATTTTTTTGTCCTTATTTGTCTTTGATGGGTCAGTTCTGTAACTGTGACGCTGTGGCAATGCAGCATGCTTCTAGGTATTGACTGCGCTGGCAGGAGCACCGGCTAAGGGTGGTTATCTCACAGATGGTGAGGAAAGCTGGCTGGTAGTGCTGACTGATCCGTGTGTTCCAGGATGTGGAGAAGGAGCTGGAGGTACAGATCGGGATGCGACAGGAGATGGAGCTAGCCATGAAGATGCTGGAAAAAGATGTTTGCGAGAAACAAGATGCGCTGGTGGCGCTCAGACAGCAACTGGATGATCTCAGGGCCCTAAAGCATGAACTGTCTTTCAAGCTGCAGGTAGGGAAATAATTAAATCAAACTCAGTGAATTCCAGATAAAAGTGATAGCTCTTGTTCTTTTTCCACCCCCCCAATCTATTTAAAAGGTGATAGGTGTGGAGGCATTACAGGCCGTATAGCGTACTTCTGTCCTGCTGCAAGAAAGCTGTAGTACTTGAACAATAGAATATATCGAAGGCTAAAGGCAAATGCAGTTTCTTTGAAGAAGGACTCAAGGTGATCCAGCAATGTGTCTGTGTTACCGGGGAAAGCATCTTCTCTGTTTTTGTGGCATAAAACCTGAACCATGGTAGCTTCTGTTCCAGTACAATCTAGTATTTGGAGGTATATGGTGTACATACATACATTACTGTGTGATGACAAAAGCAGACTCTTAAGACAAAGACCAACACAAAATGCTCAAAGAAATCCTAAAATAAACCTTAGAACAGGAAAGAGTTGCTTCTGCTCTCCTTGGGCCAATCCTTCTGTGCAAAACAGTGGAATGATATTAGCAGGTACTGCACTAGCATGTATTACACAGGAAGCTTCACCGGTGACGGTGTTGCCCTGTTGTGGGGTCCAGACGTAGCCCACGCCTGCATGGCAGGATGTTTGTCCTTGCAATATTGACCTGGCATTTGCTTTCTGAGCACCTTGTCCCACCTCTTTGGCTTCTGCCCCTTTTGTTTCATGTGCCACGTGATTTATCATAGAATCATAGAATGGTTTACGTTGGAAGGGACCTTTAGAGCCCATCTAGTCCAACCCCCCTGCAGTGAGCAGGGACAGCCCCAGCTAGATCAGGTTGCTCAGAGCCCCGTCCAACCTGGCCTGGAACGTTTCCAGGGATGGGGCATCGACCACCTCTCTGGGCAGCCTGGGCCAGTGTCTCACCACCCTCACTGGAAAACATTTCTTCCTTATATCCAGTCTTAATCTGCCCTCCTTTAGTTTAAAACCGTCACCCCTCGTCCTGTCACAACAGGCCTTGCTAAAGAGATCGTCCCCATCTTTCCTACAGCCCCCCTTTAAGCACTGGAAGGCCGCAATAAGGTCTCCCCGCAGCCTTCTCTTCTCCAGGCTGAACACCCCCAGCTCTCTCAGCCTGTCTCCACAGCAGAGGTGCTCCAGCCCCTGATCACCTTCGTGGCCTCCTCTGGACCCGCTCCAGCAGGTCCATGTCCTGTCTGTGCTGGGGGCTCCAGAGCTGGACGCGGCGCTGCAGGGGGGTCTCACCCGAGCAGAGCAGAGGGGCAGAATCCCCTCCCTCGCCCTGCTGCCCACGCTGCTGGGGATGCAGCCCAGGGCACGGCTGGCTTTCTGGGCTGCCAGCGCACATCACTGGCTCATGCCCAGCTTTTCGCTCACCAGTACCCCCACGTCCTTCTCTGCAGGGCTGCTCTCAGTCCCTTCATCCCCCAGCCTGTATCGATACTGGGGAATTTGTTGTGGTTTGTTTTGGTTTTACTGCTACTTACAAAAAACCCCATGATGCTACTTTTTCCAGAGTTCAGACATGGGAGTGAAACAGAAGAGTGAATTAAACAGCCGTTTGGAAGAAAAAACAAATCAGATGGCTGCCACCATCAAACAGCTTGAACAAAGGTAAAAAAACTTTTACAATTATAAAATCATGAGTGTACTCTAATGGTAGTGCCCCGCTGACCCTGAATGGACCAGGCGAGAGTCAGAGTGCTCTGTTTAGCAGTAGCTAAGCAGAGCTACGTCAGGAGAGCTGTAATTTTGTGAGATGCTGTTAGGAGAAGTGTTTTACCTGCTCAGGAGGGCTTCCATTAGAAAAGAATATACTACTAAACCAGTAATTAACGTAGCAGCTTTGTTTGTCTACATCAGCTGCACTTTCGTATGTTATCCAGTCATTACAAGTCAATCGCTATCTTAATAGATAAAAATAGAAATAAGAACTTAGAGAAGTGCTTGACTGTTAATGACTGTATTATGGTGGGAGCCGGAAGGACAGGCGCGCAGCACAGGCCAGGCTCAGAGCTGCCTGGTTATTCCACATCTCTCTTGTACTGTTCTGAAAAAAATACCCCCAATCGAACCGTTCTCTTTATGAACACCTTTCTGAGGAAGATGAGCTTGGAAAAAATCCTCACATGAAAGTAAACAGAGGAAGACGAGAGGGCAGCTTGGCTGTTGATAGAAGTTGATAAAGATAGCCCATAGATATAATACCCATTTGGTCTGGGACAAGTTCCATCGTAATGACTGTGTTGCTCTCCTATTACTAACCCTCATGAAATTAGGAGGGCCTCAGCATCGAAGTCAGATTGATTTGAGAAGGACAAATTGAGAAGCTCCTTTTTCCCTTTTGTCTTGTTCTCAAAGCCAGCCTTGCGGTAGTTTGGCCAAAGGTCCAGAACTTCAGTCTCTGTGACTTGCCTTGACTGTTGCGCTAGCTCCGAGAAAATCAGGGGAAAGCATAGCTCTCGGCAACATGCGCTGTCTGGGACTTATTTAATGAGTAGGGCATTGCACTAAATTAACGCGCTCGTTTTAGGGTGTGTGTTGTGAATGGTTCTTTATAAAAAAGGTAATTTTGTCTGTAGAAAACTTGTATTTTGTGATGTTTTATGATATCTGCCTAGTTAATTGATTTGCTCTTTTTCTCCTGCTGTTCTTATTTTTCCATTTTCTCACCCTCCTCATTCTGGTTTACTTACACAGTGAAAAGGATTTGGTGAAACAGGCAAAAACCTTAAATAGTGCAGCAAACAAACTGATCCAGAAGCATCATTAGACATTTTTATGTCTGGTCACCTCACAGCTCTGACATCAGAACTCATTTATGAGGGGAGAACTTGAGAATTGCTAAAAGCAACTGTTTAAAATGTTAATTGTCACCTAAAGTTGATTTGGAATTTGCTGAATTTTTAAAATCAGTGAGTTTTTCTTCAGAGATTTAGAGTCGGGTATAACAATCCCTAACTTTGCCATTTAAACTGTGTTAAAGTACCAATGAGTTGGCCAATAAACACACCAGAAAAGCTTAAGGAATGGGAGATATGTGGCTCTGTACATCCCGGTGATGCATACCGTATACAGCAGCACAAGTCTTCAACATTTGTGGATACTAGGTGCGTTGGTCAAGCCAATATCAGATTGGCCAGCTCTGGAAAGTCAACTAGTTTTCTGTGTTACCCTTTTTGTGAAGTAGATGAAAAAATGCATCCCTGGAAGTTGTTGAAAGTAGTTGTGTGCGTAGCCCAAGCCGTTACCCATCCAATTCTGTTCTGTGGGTTCAGCCCCAAGTCCAAGACAAACGGGCGCGACTCGATAGCTCATCACCGTCAAGACCAGCCCTCTTGTATCCGAGATCCGCTTGCAACGATCTTGCCTTAGTGACTTGGTGGGAGGGTGGGCTCTTATGACTTATCCTTATTCCTTTAAACTTCATGTGTCCAGAATTAGTAGCTAGGTGTCTTAGAGTAACATGATAGAGTGGTAAGTTCAGTGGAAACTTCCTTATCTTTGCATTGCCTTCTACCTCTGCCATGAATTCCTCTAAACGTACGTTGCGGTTCTTCCCGACCGAAGGAAGCTGAGGAGAGGTGTTTTGGTAGGTCTCCCTTCTTCCTAGAAAGGGAAGTTACACATTTTACAAAAAATTAATTTGATCTTTATACTCTAGTGGCTAAAAGAGACAAAAACAAAAAAAGGAACAAAATGTGCAGTGGTGGGGAGTGGAAATGGTAATTTGGTACTTGACCATTCCTTGTCTGAGTAGTTTAGTGGTTTAAAAGGAAGAGTTGCCTTTTCCTATTACACTTCTTTCATTTGCTTCTGAGTTTCTGTTGCTCATTACAAATGGAATTTGCTAATGAAAGAACAGCTAAAGCTTGGAAACAGCTCTGAATAGGAAAAATAATTGCCAATTTAACACCCCAGTGCAAAACGTTAAGTAACTGTAGCTTGGACTACTATAGACGAATATCCTCTTCCCTCTGGCCGCAGAAGTTCACCGTGCTGGCCTGTCGCAGGCTTTAGGTTGCAAGACCTCCTAGAGGTTATTTTTTTTCTTTCAGGAAGATCACACTTGGGGGGGTTTCAGTGTTAGATAAGGGGGTTTTGCTCTGGCGAGATGCCTGTAGCAATTCTTTGCTGCCAGTTCTCCCTTTGTCCTGTGGGATAGTGCTCCCTGGGGCAGTGGGTGGCAAATGTGACTGAAACGCAACTGGGGAAAGAACACCTATCGATTCTCACTAGGTACGTTTAAAAATCTGTGAGGCTCAGCCTAGTCCTCCTGTACGCGAGCGTGTACCACCGCTTAGCTTGTTTAATGGACTCCCGCACACAAGCAGACTTGGAGACCCATTTTAAATCTCTATGCGATGCCCAAGTCGCACGCTTGGAAGTATGAACTTAACCTTTTAGTAACCTTTTACTAGAAACTCATTTTAACTACCTGGAGAAAAATAAAATAATAATAAAAAGGTGGAAGCTTTCATCAAGGTATCCAAATAGCTAGTTGGAACAGTCAACTCCCCTGGCCCTCCCCAGATTTCATCTGTAGAAATAGGGACTGGGCTGGCTTTGTTTGCTGTCACAGTAACGCTAAAATAAGACAGACTTAAGAATCTGGCCATATCTGATGTCGGGCCCGAAGTGGAAATGCTTTGGTGTCCTAACACCCGGGCACTTGAGCCAACGTGCCAGTCCGTGGAAGAGACCAGGAAAACGCACTAATTCCCAATATAGTAGCTAACCTATGTTGCAAGTTCCAGTTATATGTGTAAAGCTGAAATGTAACGTACATTAAAATCAAATTTGACTTAAAATTCTGTGTACTTGAGGTTTGCTTTGAATCTGGATAAAAGTGATGTTTTATGTTTTTCATCTAATGGCTGTAAACTGTAGTAGTAGAATAAAAACTATTGAAAATCAGAGCTTCTGCCTGGTTCACCTACATTTTGCTTTTTCTTTAAAATATTTTCCTCCTTTCCATTGTTTTTACCATTCCT
Source organism: Anhinga rufa (assembly GCA_013400875.1). Lineage (NCBI taxonomy): Eukaryota > Metazoa > Chordata > Aves > Suliformes > Anhingidae > Anhinga > Anhinga rufa. The sequence continues at coordinate 46,803 of VZTV01083163.1, read as the reverse complement.
TTTTTTGGCTTTACCTTTTCACTGGGTTTTTTTATTTGTTGGTTAAACTCGGTCTTCCTCCCCACCATGGCTTTTGTTTTTTATCACAAGTTCATGTGGCTCAAATCCAGATTGCGACAGGCAGAGAAGGACCGTCAGTTGGCCCAGCAGGACAACCGTCTCTTCAAGCAGGAGTTTGGGGACAAAATCAACAGCCTCCAGCTACAAGTGGAAGAGCTCTCCAGGCAGCGGTGAAGAGATCCTTTTCTAATCTATTTTCTGGGCTGTTCCTAATGTGTCTAGTAGAAAGTGGGCTGGGCAATCGCAGAAGGAGGTAGGGGTTTGAGGCGGAGAGAGACAAGTGGCGTGTTAGATGCCAGGCAGGCATTAACGCTGGGGAGGTGAAATGCTTTGCGAGGTGGCAAATCTTTGAACACGCGTGTCTTTAGAGTTACAACTTGAAAACTCAGATTGGAAGAAAATGCAAAAGAACTGCGGGGTCAGCAGGAGCCACCAGCAGGAGTACCAGTCTTACATGGTGGTAGACTATCAGAAGCAGGTTGCAAAACGTCTCTTGGGTGGAAATGAGATGTCAGGATATTTTTCTGAACACAGAAACTTCCATGGGGGCTTTTTTCTGCACCGTGGTTAGGTTTGTTGGGTATCTGCCGCTAACCATCTCTTTTGAACGCATGCAGCGCTAGAGATGCAGGACAGGGATAGCCGCAAGCTGCAAAGCCCGTTTGAGATGCCGGGTGGATCCTCGGTCTGCACTGAGGTCGCGTTGCAGGTTAGCCTGCTCTAGGGAATGAGACTTAGCTGGATGTGCGCTTCAAAGCCCGGTCAGGTCTCTGATGGCAACGTAGACCTCTCCAAGGTCTAGCGTTGCATCAGACTTTCTGCTGTAACAGCGTAATTTGGAATCTAAAGCTAACACTAAAAGCAAACAATTTGCTGCTTATCAGCAGGGAGAGCTAACACTGAAGAGTTGGGAGCAGGGGAAGCAATCCAGGTTGTCCGTCTGACTAACAGTCCTGCAATTATTTTTTTCCTTTTTTCGTCCAGTCGAAACTGGTCTCAGTGTTGCTGGGAGGCAACCTAAAAGTCGGAAACCAAATGTAGAGAACTTGGCGAGAGCTATCATATTTTCCCCTGCAGCGTCATCAGTTTACCAGTATCAGGAAAACAGAGAAATCCTCTCACCTTAAAATAGAAGAGCGTCTCTCCTTCTGCAGCCATGACGCATCTTCTGTTCGTTGCAAGGTCACCGGGATGAATTATCCGGAAGCATTGCTGGATGCGTTTTTCTTCTGTCCCCTCCTCCCTTCCTGGCACAGCTTTTTGTTTCCGTTTCCAAAAAGCTGCTGAGGGTACCCACAAAGCCAGCAAATGGCTTCTGTCAGAGACTGGTGCGAGGTCCTGGGTGCGCCTAGCAGTGGTCTTGGGTATAGGTGGGAACGCATCCTCTGCCTGCACACCTTACACCGAGTCAGCTGAACTTAGCGTAGCTTTCTGGGGAGGAGGTTTGCAAATTGGTCTCTTTTTACATTCGTTGGACTTTTCCTGATTCTTTCCTCGCCTGAGCTAAATCAAGGTGACAGAATGGTAACGATCGAGCCTCCTTTACCAGGAGGCTGTACTGCTTTATGTAACTGAGTTTCTAAAGCAGTGAGTTATTGGAGGGTGCTGCAGTGGGTGGTGGGTAGTCTTGCTTGAATTAAATTCCTTTAAGAGGAAATGGGGCTTTTTGTGTTTGTGGTGCTGGTGTTTTCAACTCAAGTTATAAACAAGAATTCACTTGGTCTGTTTTTAAATGTCAGAGGATTAATTTCTGGATCGAAGTCTCCGCCAGCTTTACTCGCTTCAGTTAGGCTATGTAATTAATGAGGCTGTAGTCATAATGAGTTATTTTAAAAATTGTTGGAGTGGTATGGAGCCTAACGAGGGTAGTAATGGATAATGTTGGCTTTAACAGCAATGAGGATTCTGAATGTTTTATAGTACAAGGTTTGCCACTACTTCTACCAGCAGATACTCAGTTTCTGGGCTTTGATTTGGGCGCAGGGGTCGTTCCCTACAGCAGCTACTGTATTCTACTTGTAAAGATTTCAGAAAACGGGGTTTCTGGCACTTTGCTCCCCAACAGTCCGTGTGCTCCAAGAGCTTTGTCGCTGTCACGTGCAGGCAGGCTGCAGTCGTGGAGGCGTTGAGCTTTCTGGTGTCCCAGAGTAAAGGCTCTGCGATCCACAGCTAGATCGAGAGTCGTGCTTCTCTTCAGCCTGCTTCGGGCTGTGTCAGGGCCCTCCGGTGTGCTCATTCATCTGTCCTTGACCCGCTGATTAGTTGTCCTCCCGAATACAAATGTGCTGCACTCAGCCGTGTCTCTGTTCCCTGTGGCTCGACATACGGCAGCACACGCCACTTGGGACTGACACAAAAACCTTGGCTGCAGCACCAGTGCAGATCAGCCGCCCGACTGCTTAGCAGTCCTGAAGGAGCAGTGCCATCCCTTCGTTACAGGTTAGGCTAGACCAGGGAGTGGATTGCCGTCCATAAACCAGCATAGGCATCCTGCTTTCAGCCCGCTGGGCTCGCCTCTCCTATTCAAGCCCATGCACTGACCTGCATATAGCCTGTTGCTCAACCAACGTTGGTATCGGAGCAGGCTGCAGAACACTCCCGGTGAGGAGCCCTCGGCCTGAGCCCTCGGTTGCTCCGCGAGGACCAAGCCCCACTTGGAGATGAGGTGTTGAAAGAATTGCCACAGCTCTCGGGCAGGAGCAGTCCATCCGTCCCGTGTTGGATGGCTTGGAGAAATGGTCGAGGATGTTGGCTTTGGTTTCACAGCCCATCCTGCAGCAGCTGACGAGCCGAAGAGTCTCTTTGAACAGGTCACTGATCAATAGTTCTGTAATAGATGGATAACTAAGTGGTTTTTAAGGACTTGGCAGACATAGTCAACACGTTTCTTTCCTGCAAAATTGTACTAGAATTAGATGAAGTTTTTAAGGTATTTCCATCCCGACACATTATGGCTTCACACACTGCAAGACAACTTTTTATTCAAAGAGGCAGTTTTCAGCTCTTGAGTTTGGGGTTCGATTGCTTTAGTGTAAAGAAAGAGTTAAAATAGTTCATCAGCTCTCGCTGCCAAGTGTTACAAAACCATAGCCTTTGTTCCCAATTCCACCTCGATGTTCTAGGAGCCACCTCGAACTAGAACTGAAGCGGGAAAGAGACAGATGGTCACACAGTCAACAGCGCAGCCAAGAAAACAAAAAAGGCGCAAAGAATTGGCTAAGACAGGTAAGATGAGCTTTTTTTATTCCTGGCTTGGGTTTGAAGCATAGTTTCATTTTGCTCGTTTGCTTTTCCTGAGCTTTATTAGGCAATAAATCCGCATCGTTGATGTGCCATGACAAAATGAGCTTTGGAACATTTTTTACACACATTAAATAGGCAGTTTATTGAGTTGAGCCTCACAAAAGTATTGCGAGCAGTACACCTCATTGCAGAACACTGGTTTCCTCTTCCAAGCTGGGTACCTGACACAGTCTTGACAGCAATTATCGTTTTCCTTCACTAGTTCAATAACACCAAGTGTAATACAGCAGGAGAGATGCTGTACAGGTGATGTCTTACGAAAAGCAAACTGGCTCCTTTTTATATTTTGCATTGTAAAAAGGGAAATTCTCCCCAAAGAGGTAAATAGTAAAACTTGGAAGACAAAATTCTCTCTTGACGGCATCACAAATCATTTTCAGTGCTCTTTTAGCACTGCGCATGAGTGAATTCAGTGTTCTTTAAAGCAAAGCGCAGCGTTCATCTTAAGAGTAAAACTCATAGTCTCCAAGTGAAACTCCCTTTTTAGCAGGAAATTGGCCTTTGGAAGTGAAAATCTGCTCTGCAGCTTCTTCTCTAAAATGAAACAGGCTTTTTTTGGCTTGGAATTGGCAGTAAAACAGTCGTTTTTGAGAAGAAAACTTGTAACCATGAGAAGTGTGAAGTAACAGAGGTGGTTTCCACAATTCTCTTGTGTGCTGCTGCACTTGAGTTGCCTTCCCTGAGCTCCCCTGGGCTGCTCCAGTGAGTCAGTTTGTTCTTTTTTTAACCGATTTTACACATAACTTCAGTCAAGTTATTTACGCATCATGAATCATTTATCAAAAAGTCACATTTGCTGTAGCAGAAGAGCTGTAATTCAGCAGAAGGGATCGGGAGGTAAGTGCGATGTAGTTGGCCAGTAAAAAATGTAAACAAGAAGCCCCCAAACCCAAAACTGGCTAGTCTGATCTTGAAAGGAAAAGCCGGTTAGCTCTCTGGAAGGCAGAAGAGCTGCTTTTCTTCGCTGCTTCGCTGACAGCCTGTCCCTGGCTTTGAGACCGGGTTACTGCGTGGGGTTACTGTCCTCCTTTACTCAGCAGGCGAGCGCTGTGGCGCGAGTTGGGTGTTCCCACTAGGAACGAACGGGCCAACGCGCAAAAAAGCTGTTTCAGAAGGGACTTGTCTTTTGCCGCAGAACGCGTAGGTGGTGCTTGATCCGGTGGAGGTTTGCATTTGCGGAAAGCGAAGAGCTCCGCTGGGATTGCAGTCACCGCTTGGGAGCAGCGCGCGCGTGGGTGACTCCGCCAGCACTTGCCGTGCAGGCGGGTGGCTGGTTTTTGGCAGTTGTGTTTCAGCGTGGTGTTACGCAGATGGATGGCTCAGGCTGTGACCCGGGTCTTAGCTGGGGCGGAGGGGAGGATTGGGTTTCTTTCCTGGCTGAGAGGATTTATCTCGCTGATCTGTCTTTAAAAAGTCCGTTTAGCCTGTCTACCGTCTCAACTTCTGCCGTTCAAATAACAGATGGTCACTGTGAAGTTTCTCATACCTTCTAGTGAAAGGAGGTCATTGGACATGTTTAATGAGTCCATCTCTAAAAAGTGAAATCACCTTTTTGTGCGCAGCAAAAGGAAAGCACGTAGAGCCGCTCCTAGGGCGGATTGGTGTCTGTACGCTTTCACGCGTCCAGGTACGCCTCCGTGCCAAGGAGGGGCAGACGGGTATTCCCAACACGGCCATGTCAGGCCTCCCTTTGCAGTGTGGCAGGGGTGAAACCGGCGTCTTCCTATAGTGAACTGATGGGTAAATGTTTCCTTTTGGCAGGATGGGAAGCTCAAAATCCAGGAAGAACACGCTAAACTGAAACAGCCACCAAGAGAGGAGAACAGCGTCCTACCACACAAGTACGGCAGAAAAGAAATCTCAGTTTTGCCTTCTCCTTTTCTAAGTCCTGCTTCCCCTTCTCTGATTTCTTTGCTGATGGGAAGTTTGGAATAGTGCAGCTTCCCTTCCTAAGAAAGACTTTTCAACCTTATGCCCTTTGCCGAGGTCTCTTTCCTGCTTTTTCATAGCTCTCAGAGGGAAGAAGGAGGCGCTACTGCTTGCTGTGAGCGTTTCTGGATCTGAAAAGCTCTGTCTCCTTCCCATTTACCTTTTGAATTGGTTTCTATATAAATCTGCTGTTTACTAATTATTCTTACTTAATGAACTTTCATAAGCCAAATGCTGCAGAGACCTGGACCTTTGGTGCTCATCTCCAAAGAAGGTATCTTTGTTGGTGAGGGAAAGGAGAAGGGTTGGTGGACCGGTGGCATTTGGAGCTGGACAAGAGTAGAAGCTGTTGGAGAAAAAGAACTTGAAAAAATATTTCAAGGAGCTGGTTGTCTAAAAACGTAGCATGTTTCTAAACTCAGGATTACAGCGGAGGATTCTTGTTGTAGGATTTGTTTAGTATTTGAAAGCTACGCTTCAGATTTGGTTTTAAATGTGGAAAGATGTTCTAAAAGCCAGAGGGAGCAGCTCTGTAATGAGGACTTTGCTCGGAGACGGTAACAGCCTGTTTGAAGTACTCCGAATGGCAGCGAGAAACCGCAGTGCTCTGACACAGCGCGCTGAATGCCAATACAAACTTAATCAGAAAAGCGTTGTCTTAAAAATAGCGTAAGCTCAATTCAAATCTGCTTTAGCAGATATTAGAAACCTTCCGGGCCTTAGATGCTTTTCACCCCCGTTTCACCTTGAGTGTTCAAGCAGCGTGAGCATCAGGCTGCCGGTTTATCTGGAGGGCCCCAAAACATACCGTTGCTGCCTCGTCCCAGAACGCAGGGGATCAAACTTCTTGCAGTAATACATCCAAAGCTAGTTTTAAACTGCGTTTGTACCATCTAAGCAGCCTCTTCTATCTTCATGCTCCCTTTCCTCTGCTCTTCTGAAGGTGTTCTGCAAGTTTTTCTCCTGCTCTCCCCATTTAGCCGGGAGTGCTGCGTGTCTAAACAGCACCGGTCGCATGCTGCCTCTTTGGCTGCTTGGCGAAGCTTGTGAGCGCCTCAGCTCACACGCGAGCAGACTCGGCAGCGTAGTTTTAAAGGAACAAACCCCAAATCTGTATGGGCGGGAATTTGAAAAACAGGATGAGGGAACTCTCCGATAGTCCAGGTGGTTTCGTTTGGTTTGTTTTTTTTTTTCAAACGTAGTGGAGACGGAGGCGCCAGCTCCAAGTGATGATATTCTTCTCTTGCAGGTTACCGAGCAGCCCGCAGGACGAGCAGGTTGGTGATTCTTTTTCTTGCATTGAAGTACTGAAGGACAAGGGTACTGAGGGAGCTCCTGGGTCGCTGCAGCGTCTTCCCTGCCCAAATACCCTGAAGCTTGTCCTTCAGGTTTTGCCTTGGGAGAGGATTTGTCTGTAGAGCCCATTGCAGCAATCGTTCCCTAGTGGAAAAGCGCTGCTTAGCTCTTGAGAAAGGCTTTTAGCTGGCGGCGCTGCCAACCTACGCGAGTTCATTTTGCCTCCTCAGCACAACCCTGTTGGGTTTTTAACCCAACGTTAACCCCTTTTATTATTCCTTTGCCCCATGCCTTTCCTGGCTTGCTGTGTCTAAAATGAACAAGGAAAGCAGAATACAACCGAGTGTTTGTGAAAATGGCGGTGTTTAACCTCCTTGGTCTGGGCTAGGGTTTTGCCAGTTGCTCTTAGGCTCGAGGGAAGGAGTGTTTTGGTCGGTTGGTTTGGCATTTTTTTTTCCATGTCTGACAAAATGACCAGAATCCATTCCTTCTCCTCCGCGGGATGCTGCAACGCTCGCCTTGTGTCCTGTCTGCAGGGAATTTCTGCATCTGTCAGCTCTTTTTCATAGTGAAAAAGATGTTTAGTTCCCGCCTTGTTGCCAGGCCAGCAGCCTTGATCTTGGCCTGAAAATCGAGCTTGCGTGGTCCTTGGTTCGCACAGCCATGCTGTGCTTCCCCACCTGCCCTGTGGTGTAGCCGGCGCAACTGTAGGGCATCCCGCAAATGCACGGTGGTCCTGCGCGGCTGCAGGGCGCGCTGGGAACGGAGAGGGGTTAAAAAAACACCAGCATGTGAAATCTTACTCCCTGTTGTAAGGTGCAGATGAGCTGCAGAGCTCTAACGCAGGTGCCATGTAAAGAACTGCGTAAGGCAGAATGTCTTGGTTTTTACTTGGGGTTTAGGAACAGCTGTCAGGACCTGGCAACGCCGAGATCTGCCAGCTCTGCCAGGAAGAAAGCAGCCGAAGCAAAAAAAAGGTAATTCTGAGGGCTTGTACTGCCAGCTCTGTCACTGGTGAATGTGCGTTTCCTCTGATTTCCATTTCGGAACAGCACAGAGGTCTGACTGGTGGCTTGGGACAAAGAAACCCGCCCTTCTCTGAAGTCCCCTTTACCCTTACAGGGACCTTGTTAAGCAGCGGTCGCTTGAGGGTTCCCCGCTCCGCCTCATGTTCAGTGGCTTGGTTTTCCTTCCCCTTAGCACTTGGCTAAAAAGGGAAGCAGCTGCTTTTTTTTGCTGGGATCAATCAGAAGCGAGAGTAGGTGTTCACACTTGTTTGTTATTTCTCCTCTGAAGCCAGCTTGCCTTTTTCTCTTCATTTTACTCTTTTTCATGGCTAAGCCCCTCTTCCTTCCCTCAGTGCTTTACAGTCTGACTCTAGAGGGGTTACAGGCACCTCTCAGGACAACGCTCTAGGAGGCAGAGTCAATTAAAACTTGCCTGATTAATTTTTAGTAACTCTTACCTGCTTTATTACAAGCCTTCACCTACTCTCATTTGACCCAAGGAGCTTGGCTAGAAACCGGTCCTGAGCACGGGAGCAAGCGTAAGAGGCTGCCGAGGGGACGGGAGTGGAGTTTAGGAGCGTCTTTCCCTAGCCCAGTGGGGGATTTGGGTTGATGGAATGATGATGAGAGAAAACATCAGTTTCTTTGCGTTGCTTGTGTTTCGAACATCTCTTGATAATTTTTCTCTCCTCTTTCTGCATTCCAGAACGTCTGCAAGAACTGCGGCGGCACCTTCTGCGAAGCCTGTTCGGCAAACGAGCTGCCCCTCCCGTCTAGTATTAACCCCGAGCGCGTCTGCAATCCCTGTCACAAGCGGCTCATCCAGCAGTATTCGAGCAGTCCCTTGTAGGGGACGGGCTGCAGGGAGAGGTCTCCAAAAAAGATTTGTAGCTGACAGTGGTTTCTGGAGCTGTTCGGGGGGGAAGGTGAAGAGAAGACGCTTGCCTGTGTTCTTTGGAGGTCAGAGGGGAAGCAGCTCCGTGGTGTTTAGTCTCTTGTGACTAAAACAACAGTCCGAGCCTTCCCTGTACAGAAACCTGCCTGCTCTGGGGCCTGAGCTCGTGCTGGGGAGAGCTGCGCGGGCAGCGCCGCAGCGAGTTATCCCCAGGGTGTGCCCAGGCAGCCGCAGGGCGCAGCGAGGACCGCCAGCCCTCCCCCAAAACAGAGCTCTGTGCGCATGCCTGTGTCCGCCTGTGCGAGGCGGGAACCGCCTCGTCCTCACGCGTGTGGCGTGACAGCGTGCCGCTGCTGCTAAGCAAAGGCTCTCCGACAGCAGAACGGGAGCGTTTTTAATCCTCGTGTCTGGCTGCACTTGAAACACCATTTCCCCTCTCCCGGTTGCCACTGACAATCTGGCTCAGGTGAGCGCCAGCAGTGCCAGGTGGGAGGAGGGCAGGTAAGAGGCCAATAAACATGTTTTAGCTTCATTTATTCAGCTCAGCCCTCTGGCCGTGGGCTCATATGCAAATCACTATCAGAAAATGAAATAAAGCTGTGAAAGTTCTTCTGCTCTTTGGGCGGTGGGGGCGGTTTTGATGTGAGAACTGATGCCCTGCACTGATCCGGCAGGGAACTGCCTCAGGCACCTCTGACCGTCCCCTCCGAGACCCTCACTGTGACTTTGTGACTACAAAACGGCAGCCGAAGCCGAGGGCGCGACTGCGCTTCCTACCCCGGTGCGCTGGCTGGGGAATTGCGTTCTCCGGCGCGTAGACACCAAACCCTCATCGTGACACAGAAGGTGTAGGGCCGCCTCCATCCACCTCTCCCCCTCGCGCACGTAAAAAAAAATCGTTGTAATAAACGTGGCATCACGCTTTTTTGTTTTGGTTGGATCCAAAGGAAGGTGGGATGAAACGGGAATGCTTTTCACCCACTAGAAATTCTAATTTGAAACACAGTTTAAAGAGGTTTCACAGTTTGTGCTACTTGATTCTTCTTTGCTCTTACCTCAAGGAATTTGGTGTTGCTCCAAAAGTGGTGGCGGCGGCTTCCTCGTGAAGCACGTAGCATGCGTGGCCTAGTCGCGTTTGGTCGGTTTTATACTGGAAGCCTACTTTAAGACCACAGAATGTTTTGTAGTCCTTAGAAAACTGGCGTATTTATATGTGATAAAGGCATTTGGTTTTGTACACGTTTTATTAGGGGTTAGCGGTTTGATTCCTTAGAGGGGATTTTCTATTCGTGAGACTGGCTGGAACCGCGTTCAGAAGCGTGCCAGAGCTGAGGCTGTTGACGGGGTTGGTGCTAGTTCGTGCCAGGAGTTGCCCTCCTCTCGCGCTCTCTGGCCTGGGCACGTTCAGCCACCCGAGTTCTCCCCCTTCTCTTGGCGCCCTTCAGCGCCAGAGCACATCACAGGGGGGCAACTTGAATAATTTTTCCCTTTTCTGCTTTTTCCATCCCCTCGCGGTAGTTACCAGATCCAGCTCCTTGCTGCTCTCCCTTAAAGTAGATGAGTAGTTGTAAAAGGTGTTGAAATGGGAAAGCCTAGAATGCAAGTGTGGGCCCTCTGCGGGGCAGGGCTGAGCCACCGAGACGGAGAAGATACCGAATTTAGCGGCGCTAGTTTTGTGTACGTACTGTACGCATCTACGAGATTTCAAATTCCTACGTCCCAACCCAGCGTGACTCATCCCCCGGGAGGAAGCGAGACCCAGACACTTGCCGTGGTAGAGGACTGAACTGGAAACTGGGCGCTTACGGCAATTAATTTTGACGCTGGTTACGTCCAGCAGTTTGCAGCTCTGAAGTGACAGCTTATTTGTGGCCTGTACCTGGCTTCTGCCTGTCCCGGCAGGAGCGGCTGCTGCTCCGCTTGTTTGAAGTGAAGGCTGTGACTGTTTGTGGGGGAAAAGCAGGACAGCTCTTGAGCAGGTCCTCTGCGGCGAGGCGGGATCTGTGAGGGAGCAGGGAGGCAGTCGAAACCCCTGCGGAATCCAGCTCTGGCGGCGGCAATGGAAGGTGGCATTTAGAAAGGTCAGAGGGAGGCTGTGCCCGCCGCCAGCTGCCCGTGTCGCCGCTCGCCTCCCTCGGGCTGGCTCAGGCTCCCAAGGCAGCGTCTCTGCCCCCAGCTACGGGCTGTGACGCTTCGTGATGCTGCAAACCATCACGGCACGTTCGCTCGGGCACTGCTGGTAATGCTGGAGCGGGGTTGGGACCTGGACCGCAGCGCGGGGGGCAGGCTCGCTGGCGTGCGTTTGGTTCCACGCAATAAAAACTTATCACCTGTATCCCGCGTCCCGAGTGGTCTTTCCATCCTGTCCTGCTTTGCCTGCGCCTATGGAAGCGTTTCAGAACCGGTAAGGGATGATAGCTGCTCAGGAGGGCTGAGAGAAGCGGGGCGGGAGCGATGAGGTACTGGCTAAACCACGCTGCGCGCCTGCCGCCTCCCGTGTGTGAGGATTGTGCGCGGCTCTGGTTAATTGCCAATACCAGTGGTTTATTAACGCTTCATACACGGTTACGCAGCTGGAGCCTCGGACTGCTCCCTCCTGCAGCATCTGCCCTTCCTCCAGCACAGCTGCGTGTGCTTTTGCAACAGACACTCTTTCCACAGTAGGTCAACAGAGTTTATTACATGCTTTCACACAAGGCTGAACTGAATTTTATACAGTTTATCCTTATAATTAAGCAGCGACACCTGTACTCGATCTTTACTCTCATACCCACGGAATGTGTTCGCTTTGGCCTAAAAAGAAAGGAAAAGGGAAAATCACTACCTCGCCGCAGCTTATTGCTTGCCTTTTTTTCAGATGCCCCGCTGCATTTTGTTCTGAATTATTCTCTCCGATGCTCCAACAGTAGAATTGGGCAATACTAAAAGATGTCGCCAAAAAGGGCGGCGCGTCCCCCGAGGGGGCAGGCCGGCCCTGGGGCAGCGGCGACCGTCGCCCCTCGCGTCCAGCGGGGAATGCAGGGACGCGCTGCAAGGTGGCTCGGGCTGTCCGAAAGGTCACAGGAACCTGCAACGCCCGTTCTGCCTCCGGGCTGCAGACCTGGGAAGCCCTCTGCTGCTGCCCCCTCCCCACAGGACTTCTATCCCGCGGAACGTGGATTTGCAGGCCAGAGGGCCCAGGCTAGCGGCCCAACCTCAGATTAGCCGCCACGATCCCCTTCAGCCCCTCTAGCAAAGCCTGAGCCGCTAAAAACGGAACAGGAACGTCAGCGAAGGCTGCGCTTACCAAACGTGAGACGGTGCCACTGTCACTAGCAGTTTTCTCTTGCCTTTGGACGTTCATTCAGGAATAGTTCAACGGCGCTGCACTCTGCGGAACGATTTGAGAGAGGCAGGCTGAGTTCAGGGACCCGTGTGTGTTAGGGGTTATTTTGGCGCAAAGCCAATGCCACGTTACGCGATAACTGGAAAAATCTCTGTGCAGGATGATCCTTTTGCACAGGGAGTGAACGGTAACTGGGCAAGCTGCGCCAAACCAGCCCGGGCTCGGCGTCTCGGGGCCATAAGATCCCCTCCTCTCTACTTACGCAGCTGTGACCCCTCCTTAGCCATCGCAGCCACTGCGTCCTCTCGGCTCTCAAAATGCACGTCCGCTTCTCCTGTGGCGTCTCCATGGGAGTTGTACTCTACCGTGATCCTCGTGGGCTTCAGCGGAGCAAAAAACTGAAGTGGAGGGAAACGAGAGTTTGGTGAGAGAGAAACAAAACTGTAACGCAGCCTCTTACCGTGAAACTTGGTGTTTTCACTCATAAAGCCCGCCCAGCTCGCGGGGAGTCCGAGCCCCTGAGCCGCAAAAGGCCCCCGTCTCCCCCTGGGCGACGCGAGCTGCCCCGCCGCGCGCAGCCTCCCGCCCCCGCCAGCTCCCAGCACGCTAATTCCTCACGGGAACAAAAATCCCCCCGCGCACACACGTTCTGTGCACGCCAAAGCCATTGAGTACAGGTCCGTTCGCTCTGCGCCCCCATCTACTATTAAATGAAGTAAAATCGATTTAAAAACGATTCTGAAATTCATTTGCGTACAATCAGCTACGCTGCGCTCTAGCTAAGGTTATCAATAGCTATTTAAGTCCAAGTGACAGAGATGAAGGCGGCCCAGCAAGCTTTGATCCAGTGCCAGGTACGGCGGCGAGCCTACTGCTGGTAAGCCTGCGAGGCCGCGGCTGCCCGGGGGAGCCTGCGACCCTCGGCACGCTTGAGTCACCAAGCATGTTCCGCCTGAAGCCACGTGGCACCAAGGGCCCACACAGATCGGTTAAAAACGTGGTCACTCTACAACAATTAATCAAGGGTTTGCGTTGGAAAAACAACCCCGTTTCATTCACGCTCTCGCCGTTACTCACGTTTATTATGTCCTGGGCACTAGCTTGGCTGGGAAAACCCCTCACGTGGACGAAGTGAAGCGGCGAGGAGACGCTCCCAGGTTCTGAAACGCGCCCAGAGCTTTCCGTTCCTTCCCGGCACGATTCTGCGGAACACGGGGAAAACCCACCGTTAATGCTTGCCGTTATCACCTCCTTCACCTGGCAGCCGCAGGCGCGCGGGGTCGGGCTCTCAGCGGGCAGGCGGGGTAACGTGAAGAGGCCTCAAAGGGCGTGCGCGACAGGGAGGGACTCACGATTTTCTCTCTCGGCATCGCAGGCTCCCGGGTTGTTCAATCCACTTTCTTCAGAAACGGCTTCGTGTTCTTTTCTCACTCTGCGGTAGGTCACCAGCTGCTTCTCGTAAGGCATGTGCCTTTGCATTTGATGCTTTCTGCTTACGTACACTTCTATGTACCTAGAACCCAAAGGAAAAGCTTGCACGGCGCACCTTGCACCTCCGCCGAGAACACACGGCCTCGAGAGTCCCTTCGGGACGTTCTCCTGCCTCGGCTCTCGCCACGTGCTGGGCGTGAGAGCCACGGCACGGCAAGCGGCGGTTCTGAAGCATTAACTCATTTAAATGGCACAGGAACGTTTACGAAAGCCCCTTCCAACGTGCCGCGAGAGCCGCCCCCCTGTACAAACCCACCCTCTGAGCGCCAGGTTACCAGTTCCGTCTGGGCAAAGCCTTTCGTTGACGGCCTTACACAAAGTTCTTGTCGGGAGTAACGTCGACCGCTCACGAGCCAAAAGTCTGTTTCGTCACAGAAATACTGATTTATCTCATCTGAAAAATGTTTTCTATTTCTTTCGGTGGTACGCCTGTCGTGGTTTTGGCTGGGATAGAGGTAATTGTCTTCGCTGCAGCTGGTGCAGGGCTGTGTTTGGGCTTAGTATGAGAATAACACCGATAACACACTGGTGTTTTGGCTATTGCTGGGCAGTGCTGAACTAGTCAAGGACTTTTCCAGCCTCTCATGCTCTGCCGGGGGCACGAGAAGCCGGGAAGGGAGGGGGAATAGCCAAGGGAGCTGATCCAAACTGGCCACAGGGATATTCCATATCACGTAACATCATGCCCAGTATATTGACTGGGGGGAGTTGGCCAGGAGGGGGGCAACCGCGGCTCGGAAACCAGCAGTGTCGGTTAGCGGGTGGTGAGCGGTTCTATCACTTGTGGGTTTGGGGTTTGGTTTTCTTTCTTTCGGGCTTCGTTTCTCTCCCCCTTCTCTCCCCCATCCCACAGGGGTGGGGAGCGAGCGAGCGAGCGGCTGCGTGGGGCTGAACCACGACAGCCTCCCTGCTGAGCTGCAGCTGGTTTCCCCTCACTGCGAATTACACTGTTCCCATCCCTACAAACCCAAGTTAACAACCCACCCGACTCCAAAAGATTCCTGAACCAGGCGCCCACGGAAGCGGCACAGGGCCACATCACATACTTCAGCGGAGCAATGGCATTTTACGTATTGCTAAGAAATTGATGCTAAAACGTAACGGGGTCGCCGGTATAACACACCAATACGTAACGCAACACGAAGGGACTCTGGCAAGAGCCCACTTACACTGCAGAAATCAAAAAGACCCACAAACCAACCCAACGCAAACCCTCACTTGCAGGTTTAGTCCCAGTATGGCATCGTAATGCCTCTCATTTCCACCCACCCGCCCCAGAACCCCTTAACTCAGAGCTGCCTGCGCTGATCTTCCAGCACCAGCCGGGCCGCCCTCCAGTCTAACTAGTGGTGTTACCTCAGGGAAATTCCCCAGCACCGAAGGAATAACGTGACGGAGAAGAGAACAGGGATGTCCGAGTCCCGGGAGGAGACTTGGCTTTCCTCCCTGCCTAAAGAGAGGGGCTACAGCAGGGGAAGTACCCCCGGGAAGCCACGCTCAGTACCATGCGCAGCTGAGGGCCACTTCTGGGTAAAACCGACAGCCCAGAGGAAGGAACGAGAGCAAGCCGACAGCAGCGTCAGAAACCACCCGGTTTCTGGGCAAGTCACACAGAAACAGAGGTACACGAGCTCGGGTAGGCGAGTCACGTCACCCCTTGCTCCATCGCGAGGGGGGAAAATGAATGGCAGCTTGACAAGTCATTCATCCCCATCGGAGGGGAGGGAAGCATGTCAGTTAATTCAGTTATCAGGCACACCCACAGAGCAGCTGTGTTCTTTTAACGTGGGCGGGGGGACAAACACAAGGAAATGCAGCCCCCGGGCAGGAACTGAGGAACCAGAAGGAAGCAGGTGTGGTGTAGGAGAAGTTTGGAGGGGTCTTTTGCTACCTGGTGTTCAGGAAGAGAACTTAGGGGCTTATTAAAGAAAAATAAGAATTCTCAGCAGGTTAAAAGCAATCTTAGGGGCTTGGTTTCTTTTTTTTTTCCTGAGCACAGCTCAGGATTCTGGGGAAAGTAGTGGTACATGCCTCTGCTTGAGACAGAGAGGCTCCTGTGACAGAAGCACGTGGCGCAGGGCTCGGCGCGCTGGAAGCAAGCGGTTAAACGGGGGTTCCCGAGGAAGGAGGACAGCCTGGGTGGATGTGGGCACTGAAGAGGAAGGTGACCGCCCAGCGCTGGCCCGGAGCCGGCGTCGGGAGTGGATTCGAGCCGGAGGCAAGCGGTACGCTGTGCCTTGCCCAACGTACTCTCCAAGGGGAGATGCTGACCGTGCCTGGTGGGGGCTGAAGGGAAGGGTGAGGGTTGCCACAGCCGCGGAGAGCACCAGGGAACCGGCCGGAAATCTGGCAGCGACAGATGCCGGCCGGAGGCGGGGGGTCCCGGTGCACCTGTGACTGGGCAGGCGGTGGCTATCCAGTGCTCCCCACTCTCGATGCCAGCACCCCGTTTTTGTTGGGAGGAGACTGCCTGCAGGAACGCTTAAAAAGAACCAAAGCTTTCTCTGAGAGGCCCCAAATTCCCCCAAGCTATGAGCCTGAAGATGCCTCTGCAGCACCCAGAAACCTGCAAAAGGCTTCATCTTCTCTCCAGTTTTGTCAACATCCTAGAGAAACCACCACCAGAGGGAGTTACACTTGGGTTCCAGAGTATCTTGGAGGGTGCTATTAAAAAAATAAATGTTTTAAGCCACAAAGGCACAGTCTGACACCACTATGAGAAAGATTTAGCTATGATTCCTACTGAATTCGAATCTGAAGTCCGAGTTCTAGGTTTTAAGGGTAATAAAGGCAGAAGCTTCCTTAATAATAATGCGAATATTGGGTAGCCTCAGTCTGTAGGTCATGCATCGTGCTTCGTACCGTGTTCTGCTACCCTCGTGACCCCCAGGGAAGCACCTACCTGGATCCCATATAGTCTCTGTGTCGTAACAGGGCCTTAGCTGCCATGTCAGGAGCTGCAAACTGCACGAAAGCTTCTCCTGTTTTTCTTTCTCCCCGGTAAACGAAAGCTATGTCAGTTATTTTCAAACCTATGGAAGGGTGGGGAGGAACTTGTCAGGAACTTGTGCCATAGCTCAGAGACATTCCTTCCCCTGCTGTTCTTAGTTTTTTTTTTGCAGTTAAATAGTTCTGAAACAACTGCTTGTGCTGGCTACGTACCTTTAACCTTTTTTTTTTAAACTCCAATCTATTTGCTTTAAGTTACTTTTCACAGAAGGCTGAATTGCCAATAATGAATCAGCTTGAAGCTTCAAGTAACTATGAAAATAAGAACTGAACCCAAGCTCTAGACAACGAGGAGGTCCAGAGCACAAATGTTCTTGAAATTTTCTCTTATTACGGTACTTTTTTCCCCCCCCATCTCTTTAAAACCTAGGCCAAATTCACTGAACCTCACTCTCTGTGCTGCGTAATAGGTTTCTGGGGAGCCCGTAATCCAGTAAATCGCTATCTCTGGCGCGATACAGAGAGCACGCTGGGCTGGGCTGCTATACTTTTTTTGCAGGAATGCTTTTGCATACTTCTTTGCACCTTTTTACTTTCCAAAGGCTCTCCCCAAGCTCCTG
Organism: Anhinga rufa; assembly: GCA_013400875.1. Classification (NCBI taxonomy): domain Eukaryota; kingdom Metazoa; phylum Chordata; class Aves; order Suliformes; family Anhingidae; genus Anhinga; species Anhinga rufa. The sequence continues at coordinate 29,928 of VZTV01083163.1, read as the reverse complement.
AACACATGGAAATACTTGCTCCACAATGACTACTGATCCTAGTCGTCTCATTGTGGTATTTCTGCTACCAGATGCCTTCAAACATATTCAACTACTGATCATCTACTGAAAAAGTTACTATTGGTGGCCTTCGCTTTTGGCATGATGGTGGTTATTAGGAGCCTTAGTGCTGCAGGACTCTGTGTGCCTGCCTACCCCGAGTGGAAAAAGCTGGGGGGGAAGACCTGGTTTTGGTTTAGTCTGCAACTTAAAGCTTTACCTAAGAAAATGGCAGTTTATTTTGCGAAACCTAGAAAGGCTTCTTTCCCAGTGAACGTAAGCAGCAACCACCGGGACTGCTCTAGCACGGAGCGTGGGACACGAGCGTACTGCACACTGCGCAGTACTTGCTCAGCTGAGAACTGGTGCGGTTAACGTTCACAAACGTGAACAAGCCGGCAATAAAGTAAAATTGCTGTTAACAGTTTTAAGCGGCTTAAGTGCTCTGTCATGACTATCCAACTGCGAATGCCCACGCTGCATTCACCTGGACTGTAACTATCACACAGGCGGTTTTGCCTCTCTTAACTTTGTCAAATTACGCCCTGGTACCAACCCAATTGCAGATAAGAGGATCTCGGTTCCTCTCTTTGCTTCCCTTGGCCCCAAAAAAAGAGCGCTGCAAGTACTGATCCTAAGTTAGACCTGCAGAAAGGCAAAGGCGCAAGAAAACCTTGAGCCACAAGCTTGTTCAGACAAATGTAGTTACTTCTAGCTGCAGGCGTTTTACTCTTTAAGGTGTTCAAGGCCGCACGCGCTTTTGCTTTTCTCACTTGGGAGGAACAACAGCCTATCTAAGCACCGACTGGGAGAAGTAAACACCTAAAACCAAAGAGCAGACACTAGGCTGAGTTACCTGCGAAAAAGCCTACGATATCCTCCTCAGTGGAGCTGAACGGAAGGCCTCTCAGTAGTACAACGCCATCGTTTATGGCTTGCGACTCATCCCGCAGACTTCGTAGTAAGCCCTCTACATCACTGTCGTGTACTTCAAAAACTGCAAGGAAGAGAAGCATACGGCGTGTTTTCCCTCATGGTACTCAGGAGGGGGCACTCCACAGGCATTCTTCAAGGCAGTTTTTCCCCTCCGGCCAAACTCGTGGTTCTTCCCCCACCCCATACTCTATGGTCCCGCAGCAGTGCCCCTCACTTGGCTTTCCCTCTCCAGCCTACGAAGTTTTGGCTTAATGGTGCCTCGCTGGCTAATTTGCTGCTCTGTTCCACGTCCTGCGCCTCTCCAATGCCAGCCTGCTTTATTATTCAAACAGTTCTTATTCGCTCTATCGTGAGTTTTCTTCCAAAGTTAACTTCTGTCATTTCAAACCCACCTTTCACGTAGCGTGGGCCCATATACCTCAGGTGCTTTTCCAAGGCCCGCTGGACGTCCGCTTTCGACTCCAGCTCGATCAAGGCATCCCCCCTGCGTCTCCCATCCCTGTTTAAGAGGAAGTGTATGCCGTTCTCACCGTTTCGAATTCTACAGCCTAGAAACCAAGGAACACACGGTACAGAGACATACGCAACTGCATCAGACATGGGGGTCTTCCAGCTGCAGATGAAAACTGAATATTCTGCACAGAGCCATCCCCCTCGGCAGTGTAAAATACTGTCTTGAAACAAAGGATAAAAACCCCTTCTCTCTAACCTTTAACGCACAGTGCTTATCACAGATAAGGAATTGATTTTACAACCGCTAGCTTCCACAGCTGTGTGACTGGATAACGTATCTTCTCATATTGTTGATAAACTTAGTTGTTTCTGTGTGAAATCGCGAACAAACGCTATAGCTTTTCAGTCTCTATTGCTATACTCTGCCTTCCCTACGTCCCTTTCCCCATGGACTTCAAGCTGACTTAATTTAGTCTGGCGGGTTATTAAACTGTTTCAAAACTTGGATCTGACCATCTAGTCTACTCTGGAACGACGCATCGTAATATTACAGTATGGCGGGATCAGCCCTGCCAAGGTATGCACAAGCCTGTTAATTAGGCTCAGAAAGCAAGGGTGAAATTTAAACTACGAAGTAAAAACGGCCCCGTTTGTTTCAAAGAGGGGAGCTGGGGAAAAAAACCCAACCATAACGGTCTTAAAAAGAGACGCTTTGAATTGGATTGCCTTTGCTGTGGAGGCATGGACTAAGAAGGGAAACAGTCGCTCAGTTAAATATAAAATGCCATAAGGATGAGCTTCTGGTCACTGTCCAGCAGTTTGGAAGCCGATTCTTTGTTTTATATGCATAAACAGTGAATGATTTTGCAGCAATATTAAAAACCTATCTTTCTCTGCCTAAGGATCTTTAAGTTTTCTTTCTGCTAACTAATCTTTAACTACCGGGTTCAATAACGGCACCCTGAACAGTTACGCAGGAAAATGAGCTCCCGTACTATCAAAGAAGGTAAGCACGTCTTCCTCGGTGCACGAGAAGGGGAATCCTTGTGCCCTGATGAGGAAGACATTGTCGCTTTCTGTCCCGGGGGGAGACTCGGGCTGCTGCTCGGAGAGGTGACCTTCCTGGGATGGAGCATCTGTAGCCTGTCCCACAAAGAANTTTTCTATTAACTACTTTTTTCTAGCAGACAATTTCAAGCCATTTTCTCTCTTCTTTGAGAAGAGGACAAATGGGATAAATTTGGACAATACTGAATATGGAAGGGTCATGGTTTAGCCCGTTAGTGACTAAGCACCACACAACTACTCACTCACTCCCCCCACCCCAGCAAGATGGGGGAGAGAGTCAAAAGAGCAAAAGTAAAAAAAATCATGGGTTGAGCTAAGAATAGTTTAATAATTAAAACAGTAACACTAATAATAACAACAATAATAATATAATGAAAAGGAAAATAATGAGAGAAGTAAAACCAGGGAGGGGGACTGGGTTAAAAAAACCAAGCAACAAGTGACACAACAGCTTACCAACCAATACCACCAGCCCCCAGAACCACAATCCTTACTTCCCCAGGCCAACTTCCCCCAGTTAATATACCAGGCATGACAACATATGATATGGAATATCCCCCCCAGCCAGCCCTTATCATCCATCCCAGCTTCATCCCATCTCCTGCGCCTCGCCTCGCCTCGCCTCGCCTCGCCTCGCCTCCCCTCGCCTGGGCGGGAAGCGCGCCGCGCCGCGCCGGGAGGGAGGGAGCCGCTACTCACCGCTGCGGGCGGGCGGCGGGGGCCGCCCCCCGGCTGGCAGCGCTCCCGGCGGCAGAGGAGGAGGCGAAGCGCCGGCCCGCGTCCCGCCGTGCCGGGCAGAGGCCCTGCGGGAAGGGGGTGCCGTCAAACGCCGGGCAGCCGAGGCGGCCTTGGGCTGGGGCGCGGGGTTCGGGCGCTGGCAGCAAGCTACTGCCGCCTTATGCTAATCTAGAGCTTNCTGAGGAGATCCCCCTCAGCCTTCTCTTCTCCAGGCTGAACAAGCCCAGGTCTCTCAGCCTTTCCTCACCAGGGAGATGCTCCATCCCCTGAGCATCCTTGTGGCTCTGCGCTGGCCTTGCTCCAGCAGCTCCCTGTCCTTCTGGCACTGCTAACATTTTTATATTTTTTTATATCAAAGAAAACAGGAAGGAAAACAACCCCACAGTATAAGTGCAATGTGAAGTTCTCAGTCAGACTTCAGCACGTTTGCACCCCTTCCCTGCAGACTTCTGTTACAGAGCTGATTTTCTCCCCCTCGCTCCCACCCTAGCGTGACAGCCTTACATATTAGAGGCAGTACTGGCTGAACCTGTTTGCGAGGAGCATGCGACTTTCAGATGATCTGGAAAAACAGTCCCGCTGTTATTGCTGCATCTAAGGGAGAAGGGGGAAAGAGCCAGCACTGGCTTCTAAGCGCACACATGGGGAAGGCAGGTCTTGCTGAACCCAGAAGAAAAATACTTCGGATGAAGCAAAATGAGCAGGAAGAGAAAAGACAAGCCAAAAAACCCCAAAAAAGCCCAACCCAAAACCAACAGTGGTGGAAGGCAAGGGAGACCGTGGAGGGTATCTGAGCAGTTGTTCAGAACGCGGACGCGCCAGGCCTTCCTGGCACATGGACCCCAGCATTGGGAAGGTGGTGATGGCTGAGACAGAGAAGATTTTCCTCTTCTGTCAGGCATCCTGTAGTTCTTGGGATCACCAAGTAAGAGTTGCGATCTCAAGCCTCTGCAAACTGTCACTTAAAATAAGGTTTTGGGTTTTTCAGCTTGTAGTATTGCCAACCTATTGATTTCTCAGAAGCTTTGAATGTTTCTTATCACCCTTTTGAACATGTTAGCAAGCTATTTTAGGTCATCTTGTTGCTGGCTTTTGCTTTTATAAACTATTTCTTGTAGCAAACTTTCATATGACGGAGTATTACCTTGATAATAGCACAGTCTCTTGACAATAGCACTCTCAAATATTTTGAATTTTCAAGGTAAATCACGTATTGTACACATTTTCAAAGGAATGTTGACCTCAAGTGCTCAAGTGGTTCACATTCCAGTTTTTCATAGTCTTTGTGTCAGGTTTCTCTTCCAAACCTTCTTTAGATAAGCAAACAAATTTTATAGGGGCAAAAAATTAAGATAACTGTCGGAATTCATCTTGAACACTTATCTTTATCTGGACTGGCTTTCATGCTTTAAGTTTAATTGAATAAGCAGATCCCTGAATCTTACGGACCACGGGAATGCTATGTGCATTCCTCTCTCGTGAACCAAGCAGGGTGCAAGGAAGAGTCTCTTTAAGAGATGCACATCTTCCACCCATTTTCCCTTCAATATATATTTACTTCCCAAGTACAGTAAAAAATACCCCACTGCTTTGCCTCGTAGCTTGGCAGTGTGTGCGAATTACCTTTAGAGGGCACCATTTTGTTGGCCATCTGTTGGCACTCAAGTTTTCCAGGAATCTCAGAGCTTCCTTAGCAAATGTGAGGGATCGAAGCCTCCGCACCTATGGTCAGATTAAAAAAAAATCAGCCTAGGACAATAGAATTTACATTTATTCACTCGATAGAAATGGTGTTGAATGAATTCTGCTTAGGAGAGGAAATCTGTTACTGTAAGTCAAAATAAAAAGACTCGGGAGATGCCCCTCCATACTGCTGTTGACCAAGAAGTTAGATTTTTCTACCTTGGAAGATGCCTTTTTCAATACCTAATGTTAAACAGGTTATTGTTAGGAATAATTAATACCAGCTATGCTTTAGTTTGATCAGAGGAAAAATAAAAATCTTCCGAGTTGATACTAAAACAAATGCTTATCTTGTATTGGGAAATGTTACTTCTCACTCTGTGTAATCTGTCATCAAGAAGAATTTACCTTATATTCTGTTGTGGTATTTTCCAGAATGGTTCATTTAGCTTTAAGTTACTCGAGCAGTGGGGCTCCCACCCTTTTCTATGAAAGATGAGCCTGTTACGCAGTTGCTCATCTGCAACTCTCTTGGCATTCAGCAGGAGATAGCGTGCTTAGCCTGAGCCTGGGCTCCACCAACTCTGGAAAACAGAAAGGAGGGCATAGTTTGCGTGGAGAAATTTAAGTAGCATGAACGCCCCTGCAGACGGTGGCCACACCATAGACACTGTTGAGAGTCGTGGAACAGGTCATCCACAAGTAATTTATTTCTGAGATGTTATTATTAAAGCGTATGAGCATCGTAGCAGGAATGACACATATCTGAGCGCCGTAACAGTGCTGAAGGCAACAGAGGGCCAGATTCATTATTCTCTCTACAGTCCAGCAATAACAAGGCTGCTGAGTTGTACTCTGCCAGCTCCGGAATTATGGTGACTAGCAGGACCGCTGTATAATAACCTCATAGTCGCTGTAATTTCTTCACACGTTGCATTTTTTATCGAGAATAATTACCAAGTACATACCATGGGTTCGATTTGATATTTATACTTAAATGCTTCACTGCACTTGTATCATTAGTCTTCCAGGTACAGCTTGTTCACAAATCAAATCCCTTACCTTAGTGCACAAACAAGTATGCGGTTATAAAATTGATGGATGCTATCGGTTTAATCAAGAATGTGGGGAGAATGTTTACAGAGCTTAGTATTACAGACTGTGTTATCTAGATTTCAGAACAAAAATTTTGTTTCCTTTTTTGTATTCCTGGTAACATACATACTAAGTATTGCGATCTTAATTTTTGAACTTTTTTTCAGCTGGAATGTTCTGTGTTTACCAAGCTGTGCTGCAAAAACTGGAAACTTCAGTTCAGGACCAAAGCACTTTGTCAGCTTGAGGGCCCTTTCAGAGTAATTCTTTAAGCTCTACAGTATAATGGATAAACCAAAATGACAGGCGTGAGGCCATGGGTGCATTCACCGTGCCTTTCCTCGAGCAACTGAGCGGTTCAGCTCTTACATAAGACTGCAGCGTGCTGCCAGTCCCTCGTATCGGCAGCGTCTGAAGCGAGCACTTCAGATGACCCTTAGCCACCCCAAAGAGACCAATATTAATGTGAGACACCAAAGGTACACATTACGTAAGCACTTCTCCTGACGGCCACCCAGGCCAAGTATTTCCTACCGACTGCTGCAGTAACATACATTTAATTTTAACTTGCCACTAAAATAAAACATTCTGTGGGTAGAAGGAAGCGTATGGGTGGGAACAGAGAATGGAGGTTATTCATGTCCCAACATGAATGTGCCAGAAAGATCAGCAATATTTTTTGGAGTTTGATTTACGTGGCCAACTTCGTCTGACAGCGTCTGTTAAAAAGCGCCCCGAGACCCGTTTCGTGCCTGCTTTTACTGCTGCGGCCAAAAGGAAAGTTGCAAATGTCATTAAGTGCTTTTTAATTACACCTTTGCTGCCCAGTAAAAGACTTGATTTTAAAAATGTTCTAAGACCAGTAGTGTAATTTTAATTTATTTAGAAATGCACTGACCTGGCATTCTGACTTGGTCTGAAGGACAGAGCCAGAAAAGCAGAAAATGCAGTTTCAGCATTTAAAAACATGAGAGAAGCAGACAACTGTCAATGTTGCCACGTAAGGCATTATAGCTGAAACCCCTTATGTGCCGTACAGAAACTTAACGCTGTGTGGGATCGTTGCATGTTTCGATGTACTGAATTTGCCTGATAACAAATCCGAGAGCCATCCTGTTTTCCTCTGGCCTACCTGCAGCAGCGTGAGCTTTGTGGGCTTGCCAGGGCTTGCAGAATCCCCTTGGGGCAGGAGGGAGTCTCTGGGGGTCGTGCTGCCTGTCCTGTCCCCTCTGCGAAATCCAGCTGGCTTCTTATCGACCTAAACGGAGGCAGATTTTCACAGGAAATTACACCCTGGGATTGTAATTTCTGCCATGAAGAGGTGGCACTTGGATGTGGCTCAGTCTACAGCGTGTGGTCCTTGTTTGATGTGAATGTTTTATTTTGAAGCATTCGGGATGCTGCTGTCTATCTTTGTTTCCCCTGGAACATATAAACTGATGCGGACAAACCCCAAAATTAAGAGCATCATTCCTGGTTCGGGAACAGGAGGTAGGGGTTCCCAGAGCGCAGTCCCCAGACCCCAAAACCAGAGCCTGCAGCTGTCATCTGGGGTTGAATGAGCTGCTGGACATCTTTTGCAATGCACTGCGCGCCCTCGGTTTGCGCTTTGTGGAACAGCCCCCTTTGCCTGGGAAGAGCACGCTGTGTGGTAATCGTCGCCAGCAAGGATGCGACTGTGCGTATTTGAAAACTTAGGCTGAAATGATACTCTGTGCTGCGCATTAAATTTCCGCAAATGGGAGGACATGCGGTCTTCACGCTCGCACAGGGTGAGGTGGTTCAGGGCAGAAGTCAGGTGAAGGACTTGCCAAGGGTTTGTAGGAAAAACTGGGGTTTTTTGACCTCAGTAGTTTGCAGCTGCCCGTATCTTCACTTCTGAGGTGTGCCCTTTCTTAGCTGACGGCTGGCCCTAGCCAGTCGAATTAAAAACTGCTCACAAATCAAACATTTGTGTAGAAATATTAGAAGCCATTTTGATACATTTCTTTTAAAAAGGGTGAGTGAGGAGGGCAGATCTCCCTATTCTTTTTATGACCACGGTGGTTATCTGTGGGTTGGGTACCTGAACCCCTGTGTCGTGCACCTGAAGAATGAGGACAGATGGCCTAAGGAAGCCTGGATGGCATAAATAATGAATTTAAAATGCGTTTTGAGTCCCTGGCGTGACATGCTAACGTGAACTGCTCTGTTCTGCACCCCACGGGCTTGCTCCACGGGAGCCGGTTTGGGGTGGAAGACAGATGAATACCAGCGGGCCACACTATTGCTGAGGCACTTTTCATGGTTCCCCTGCGACACTGGGTCCGAAACCACGGGGATCTCACTGCCAGGACTACCTAAAGGCTGTCAGGGGCATTTATGTTATGCCCGTGCCCTGGAAGTACTGCCCAGTGATGGCTGGGACGCTGCGGCGGTTTAGCCAAGGAGGCTGCGCCCTGCTCTCTGGTCCCTCTGGGTAGGCTGATGGTTGGATTTGATAATCTTAGAGGTTGTTTTCCAACCTTAATGGTTCTATAAACGCTTCCAGAGAGGCCTGTGCCGCCCCTGGGGCTGAGGCAGCAGGGCGCGGGTTGGGGGTGCCTGCGGGCAGAGGGGATGTCTGGAGGGATGGGGGGCATGGCTGTTTCAAGGGTGTCTGAGGGGAGAGGTCCGAGGGACAGGGGTAGCGGGTCTTAAAGTGGGGGGACAGGGCGATATCCGAGGGGGAGAGCGGAGCGCCGGCGGCGGCCCTGAGGGGAGCTGGGCGGCGGGGGGAGG
>VZTV01083163.1:272-15458 GCA_013400875.1 Anhinga rufa | reverse complement strand
CAATGCATGCGTGCTGCTGCCTTATCAAGCGAGGTTGGAGGTAGAGGGCTGCGAAGCTGAGTTTACGTGGCTGCCTGGCTTTTATTTTGGAAAGAACGAATCTGCCTCGGAATAACAGAGCTGTGCAGACCAGTTCAGGCTGTAAGATGTCTGAGCTTGGAATTGCATTTGCAAAAACAAAACTTTTGCCGGCAGTAGTCTGTTTTGGGGAACATCTAATTGATGGAGTGAGCGACTGGCACTTTTAAATGTTCTTAGATGCTTCTTTCTCAGTATTAGTTTGGAATGAAAGAAAGAAACCATAGGAAGAAAGATGTTGCTCAGTGTGAAAGTTGTGTTTACTACGTGGCAGTGATGTCTGGTCGTAATTGCTTCCTAATTATTTGCTTTTATGCCACAATTGTTTTCCCTTGTTTGTTCTTCTCACTTTGTAAGTGAACCTGTGCAATTAGCTATTTACATTGGTCAGACTTGAATAGCGGTGGAACCAGGATCAGGGGAGGATTTGTGCATATGTGAAGTGTCTTGGCTTTTAATCTTGAAAGGTGCCCAAAGCATTTGATAACTTTCTGTCAAGGCTTTGGATTTAGGACCTCTTCATGGCAACAGACAGAGAGCCCAGGGGTGGCAGTTAAATCTTACACTGTACGTGTCCTGAGAGATACATAGTCCTTTTTACCTTGTCTGAAAAAGGATAAAATATTAGAAGCGTTTGCCCACCAAGACCGGGTGGCTTAAGAGCTGCAAGTGTGGTAATAACGTTTTTGTGCCCAAGGCTGACAGAACGAAGAGGCTTGTTTTTCTTAAAGTGGCGTAATTAAATGCAAGATATTTACTTTTCTAAGTCTTCCACAGTAAGCAGCAATAAGAAAGATACTGCTGCCAAAGCTATCAATAAGCCTTTGACCCACAAATCAACCAGAACTGCAGGATATGCTTTGTGATGCTTTTAGCATTTGTAAACTAAGCCACTTCCTATTAGAGGTGAGCTACAATGAACTTGCTGTCTGGTTTTTGGCTTTTCTTTTTTTTTTTTCTTTCTTGTTCAAGTACATAGAGAGGGAGATTGTGTGTTATATATTCAGGTGCTGTAGAATCTCTTTTCAGCTATAACTGAATATAACTTAATTGCTTTTCACAGGCTTTTTTAGAATTTTTCTAGCCTGGAAATTTCATGATGTGGGATTATCAGGCTGCAGTGCTTTGCTTTGTCATCTCTCTGTGTGTTGCTTTTTTTAAACATGGCATTTCCTTCCCCTTCACTTTCATAGCACTTCTGTGGCGCTAGTGTAATGTTGGCTGTCAGCATTGTAACTTCGCCTGCTGCCTGATATGTGAGCGTTACTGGAGAGAGGATGTGATGGACATATTTATACTGGTGTGAAGGACCGTGCTGTGCTGTAGGAACGCCAACGTTTGTGAATGATGCTGAAAGCGTTTGGGAGAAAGAACTAGAAAGGTCCTTTTCGGAGTCTCTGCGAGACAACTGAGGGCAAGAAAATAATTTTTCTTTAAGTTTTCAGGGGGGCTTTCTTCCAGAGGAAGACATCTGTTGCATTTACCCCTTCTGGAAGGAAATACACTGAATTTTAAAATTAACCAGGGTGCTATAAATTTCCCTCCAGCGTTACGGCACATTCTGCCTAGGTTATCCAAAACCATGTGCGCACAGCTTTTCTGGATCAGTTTAAAGCAGATGATAAAAAAGTAACCCCAAAGTTAATTTTATAATTTTTCAGATAACTTCCCAGAGCCAGCATGGTGGTCAGTCTGCATGCGGATCTGTCGGATGCTTTCCCAGGGCACTGCTGCCTGGGTCAGTGTTTTGGGGAAGGGATTGGAAAAAAGGGAACGATTAGTTGTCTGGAGAGGCATGTAGCCGTGCAGTTTAAAATGGTTCTTTGATAGTAAGTTTGAAATGCCTTCTTATTTCTTTGTTAGCTTACTAGCTCTATGCCTTCCAGGACCTGATACCCAGTTGTGTGCAGACTAGTAAAATGTGTTGTGCGTCTCAGATGTGTTCGGTTTAATTCAAGTCTTTGCTTCCCATTTCAAATAGGTAGCCTGAGTCAGCAGACAGTGAATTCATGCCTATGAGATGGTAATTTTGCATTAATAAAAAGACAGTCCCCCACAGTGAATTAATGAGGGTAACAGTAGTTTTTTTTTTTTTTTTCCTTGCAAATATATTTTGAAACTTTTAAAAGCAGTACTCGGAAGTGAATTCATTCACTACTGCGTTTTTTTGTTTTTTTTTTTTCTTCAGGAGAAAGCTAAGGATAAGATGCAGCTTTTTGGTCCATTTAGGCCCTGCTTTTCAAAACGTTGACTTGAATCACTGATATAACTTGTAAATGTAAATGGTCTTTATTCCTTTGTTCTGTCTTTTCCCATTCATCTTGAAATCCAACTGTGACCGTAGCTTGTCCCAACTTTCCTTTTGGGTTTTTTTTTGTGAAGACACTTCTATCTTTTTCACCCACTCCTCTCTTCCTTCTCCAGTTCACAGCTGTTCCTTGGCAGGAATCCATTCCTTTTGTTATTCTTGCATACCTCCTGCAATCCTACCCATATTTCACTTGAGTTGTATTTGAAGTTGGCTTCTTTTCCACATACTTGGGGGTTTGGGGGTTTTTGTTGGTTGTCTGTCCTTGCATTTCATCTTTAAATTTGGTCGCTTACCTCCAGAGTTAATAATTGCTTGTCTCCTAGAGATAGGACCACTCCTGACATACAAAATCTTAATCCCTTCCTCAGTGAACAAGAACATCCTGCAGATAAGAACTCATAATGCCTGGATTTGTTGTCTGTATCACAAGTCTTAATTCCTTTCTTTATGACAAAGAGAATAAATGAGTTTAAGTAAGGTTTGGTAAATGCCTCTTTTTCTACAAATTGAGACCTCTGATTTTTGATACAGAAATAATTTCAACCCAAATAATCATTGGGTGGGTTTCCTATGTTGACCTTAATAAAATAACCCGTATTTGGTTGTGCTAGCTGGTGTTTTAATTGTCTTTACCAGCTTCAGTAGCACCGTCCTGGTTTTGCTTGAATGGAGTAATTGTTTTAGGCACTTGCTGGGTGTTCTAGATCCAGGAATCAAAATGGCATTACTGTGTTTCTTACTTGTTGTACTTTGTGGTGACAAAATACTGGTTTTTGTAACGCTGAAGCGTAACTTTTATAAAAAAATCAAGTGTCTCTAAAGTCCTATTATTAACTTCTGTGGTTGACAGCTCTTCTTCAAATTTCTTGCTGCATTTCAAGTGGAAAAGAAGGAAGAAAATCTGTATATTTAAATTCGCCACAGACCAGTTAAACTGACTGTGGACTCAAATGCCAAGCTTAAATCTTTCAAAAGAAATATTCTCCTGTGTATGCAGGAGCTATCGTTCCCCCTCAGATGCTTCAGACAGGTGGATTTTCCTGCTATGATACGTTGCAAGATATAAGCAAATTTTACTGAAAATAGTTATACACAGCACGTACAAGATGGTATTAAATATGGGGGATGTGTAAGAAATACTTGGTGATGAGGTAATGCAGTGCATTTTTGGAAGGCTGTTAGATTATTCATTACTGCCTCCTGTCCCTTTCTTCTTCCTGTTGTTCTCTGTGTTATTTCTTGCCTCTAATGATTGTTCTGTGATTTCCTGATTTCAAACCCCCTTCTACCTATTAATCAAAGCGTAAGTGTAATCTTACATGTATGCTTTGAGGTTTTCTGTTGGGACGTTGCCGAGTATTTCTCATTTGCCCTGTTCATATCATCGGCCTGTTTTGTGTGGGGGTTACAATAAAAGACAGCCTTTTATAAAGTGTTAAAGTGACCCCCCCCCCCCCCCATTAAAATGTAGTTACGTTTCTCCTTCTTTAACTTTGCCTTTTTCCTAAACGTACGAACAGATCTTTTGATTGCGCTTAAAAGGATTAAAGCCTGTCTTAAACGGTTGAACTGTTTAGTTAGTAATTTTTTTTTTCCTTTTAAATGCCCTGCTGTGATTGCTTAGGTTGTATGACTAGATTTGCTTTAGTCATTCATGAAGCATTGGTTTTTCAAAAGCACTGATCAGCATTTTGGGAAACCGTCCATGTTCTGAGGCATGTTCTCCAAGCACTATATTTGGTGTATAAGTAAGGATCTAATTTGATACTAGAGCCAAACTTTTATTGCTGCAATTTATCATCCTCAGCGGCTTGTAGATGGCTTTCTGAAAAGCTCTGCTTCCTACTTTTAAAATGTATTTAGAGGGTGTGACTGTTACCGGCAGATACAGTTTAGGATGCAGAGGGCATTAGTAATGTAAAGACATAAAGAGAATTGAGCTGAATGTAAGGAAACCTCTAGCAGGAGGAGCAGTTTGCTATGGAAAGTAGTGTATGCCTTTGTACGGGGCACTTTTGTCCTTGTTTTATCAAACTGAAAAAATGTTACAGTAAAGAAAGCATAGGCAAATACTGTTAATCACCTGCTCCGTTTATTTGACACTCCCCCCCTTTCCTCCTGCCCCACAAGGCGGGTGGTGCTTTCTGGGGCTGGCAGCTGTGAGGCTGCCGGAGGCAAGCTGGAGCTCTCCAGGCCACTTCATGATACTTTCAGTTACTTGTTGAAAGATCTTGAACTCCTTCCTTCCTACTTAAATGGTTTAGTAAACCTTCTTTCTTTATTAATGTTTCCAGTATCTTTTCTTCAAACACTGATGTGTTATTGAAAGAAATAACCCAGACTTGTAACTTTATATATTTCTTATTTCTTTTATAATTTGCTTAGTTGCATCTGTAATGCTACTTTCTAGTTTTGATTTCTGATCGTCTGTGGATGCTTGCGTTCTGTGGTTGATTTGTTTCCCTTTCCTGTTGGTATCACTTTGACTGCCAGGCCTGGACTTGAATGTTACCGCTTCCCTCTTAAAAGGAAAAAAATTATCGTTCCGTTCCCTTATGCTCTGCATGATGTTTGAGTTGTCTAATACCTCTTTTCATGTTGCCTTGCATCTGCATAACACGTGCTGTGTCATCCTCGCTCCCACACGTGTTGCCAAGCATATTCCCTCTGTGTCATTGTTTTCCTTTAGAATGTAGCATTTTCTTGGAAACAGTGACAGTGACACGTTTTAACAATTTCTCAAAAATATGCAAGTGTTATTCTTCCTGCAGTTCCTCTTGGGTCTGTGTCTTCGTTATGCAAGTAACAAATAGATGGAGGCTGTCTGAGATGGTTTGGACTGCAAACTTGACAGGATTGAGTCTTTCTGCAGGTTTCCAGGGGTATGGAGCGAGCAGGTATACTTTAGTTAACAAATGTTGCATAATCTTCCATTACAGGCATTTGACTTCGTTGTTTCTGAATTTGCTTGCCATGGGGCAGAGCTGCATTCTCTGTGGCCTGAGTCCTCCTACAGCAGCCCTTGCTGCAGGGGACCTACGGCATCCTTTGCAGCAGCCTTTCAGCTTCTTTCAGTAGTGCGCTATTTACAGCTTGATTGAGTCCTCTTGCTTCAAAGGAAAATGCGCTATATACTCACGTTCAGCAGAAATAAGTGTTCAGATGGCTTTTTAGGGCCAAGTTTTAGGTATGGGAAAGGGTAGGTTTTACAAAAGAAGTGCTGTTATGTCTACTGAGTGATTTATTAGGTACATTCATGTGCGTTCAAACTGAGGTTGGAACCTTCGTGGAAACAACTTTGAGGCATAAACTAGGTGAAGTTCTAAAGTCTGCTTGAATTCATGCTGTGCCCTCCCTTTTAAGTGAGCTAATGCTAATTGACAGAAATAGGGATTTCCTGAGAAAAGAGGGGAACATTAGTGAGAAAACAGTGCTAGTTAGTTTGTAGAGAGTCTAATTAGTGACTGAAATAGTAAAGATACTGAACTCCATTTTAGTGGTCCATAGGAAAAAACAACGCAGTCGGAGAGGAAGGAATACTTTGTGTTTATCTTCTTCAAAGCTGCTAGTAGCCTGTTCTTTTCAATAAATAGCACATGAATATTAGGATATTAGAATCTGAAGAAATAAATCTGGTTTTGATTATGCCCTGCAGTTCCATGATATATGTGTTTGTGTGTGTGTGTACACAGTAAATGTTAGTATTAAAATAGTTGAGGAAGCTGGATCTGACTAAAAGAACCCAGCAAAACAGCCAAGACGGGTCCTCAGCTTTCTTAAAAATCTAACTTCTGTTTGTAATAAGGCAGAAATGTTGTGAGTGAAGATAGCGTTGCGTTTGCCTCAAGGTAGTCAGTGGGTACCTGGGAGCATGCAGCAAAACATTCTGGATAATCTTGATTCCTCTCGTGTAACAGGATTTTAAATGGATGTTAAAGGAAAGCATGTGGAGACGCTTGGTTTCTCTGCTAAAGGCCTCTTCCTTGCAGGTTGGAGGGAAAACTTGTTTCAAGTGATGTTTGGTGGTCTTAAAGCTCTTGAAAAAGTCTGTGGAGAAACTTGGGAGCAGCAGTGCAGTGACATTCATAAAACATGCAGGGTAAGCTGCGGACATGTTTGGTTCCTCTGCTGTCTGCCTCTCTCCTTGCCTCTGCAAGTCAATCGGGCATGGTTGGCTGAACGTGTACTTCTTCCTTTTTTTACAGAAGTTTTGAGTATGAAATAAATTTGAGTATCAGATAGATACTCCAAACTGCAGATATCAAGAGTATCTGACGGGTACTCTTGTATACTTCTTCTTGTGTCTCTGGCCTGTCCCTCTCCTTGCATTGCCTGGCACTGCTGTTATTCCTAGAGAACCACGCTTGTGAAGTTGAGTCACTTCCGCAACTGTTGGCCGCTCTGGGAATTAGTTGAACTGTGTTTTTGAGTGCTCTGGTAGTATCCAATGAGGGCAACTGAGACTTGCGTTGTTTGTTTTGAGGATTTTCCAGGAGAGGAGGGTGTATTAAATGAACATGTTGTAAATGAAACAAGGAAATTTGTTTTGTGTGTGAGCCTAGCGTACTGATGATGATTTCCTGGTTACGTGATGGCGCTCTCGGCGCTTGCTTGTTCCTTGCATTAGGAATTGCGATTACTTGGGAGAAGGGTTGCATCCAACTGGGTAAACAGCAGGAACACCATTACCACCTACATAGGTGGGGTTGTAGTAGACACGAGTGTTGTAGCACAACACCTCCCTCTTGTTTACAGGCACATTCTGAGCTCGCAGATGGAAAAACGGAGGCGGACAGACGCAGAGAAGCGTATGTGCCTGGCTTGGCTAGAAAATGGCCTGTGGCCACCTCACATCTTTGTGGATTTGGCACCGAGTGTGCCGCTGCAGGGCAAGCGAGGGCATGTGTCAGAGGGAAGGGTTAAATGGCCAAAGGCCAGTCACCTGTCCCCTAGTCATAGCTCAGCCAGCAAAAGTTTGTCTTCAGCTGTGTTCTGGTGCACATAAGAGGATCTGACTTCTGCTGGACAAATCCCGCGTTTGCTTGATTTCACTAACTCTGAAATGGGTTTGTGTAGAAGAAAAACCATGTATTTTAAGAATGTGGAGATGTACGTGTTATGACAGCTTTCAACACTAGGTGGTGATGATTGGGACAAGCAAATACCAACCCATTTCTTAAGGCTACCTTAAATAGCTTTCTCCTTGCTGGATGTGAATCATCTGATAAACTGCTTTTTCAACATGTAGAGTCTTGTGTATCATGATACCTGCATTTTTTAAGAGCTATTGATGACATGACTTTTTCATCTGCCTCCTCTCATACCATACTGTGTGGAACTTCAATCTGTGAAGAATTTTCCCAAGAAGGGGGAGCCAGATTTTAGTCCCTGCCTTGATGGGTAGAGTATTAGAAATCTTGTAAGAATACCTATTTTGCTGTCAGTACTTTGGTAGAATGAGGTACTATTTCAAATCAGTTATAATAACCATCACTATAGCCCTTGAGAAGCATGTTCAGGTTGAAAAGCCTACAGAAAATTAAACTTACTCTGTGGTGTAGCAAAGAAAAAGGGTGGAATAAGGAAGGATGGATAACAGTGTTTCACTGAAAAGAAAAAAGTGGGATTTGGGGTTTTGCCTGGATTTGTGTTTATTCCATTTCCAGACATCTGAAGAAGCTGCTCTTTTGGGAATAACCTGTGTTGCACTGACATAGTTGTCTATTCCATGTACTGAAAGATAAGGACGTTGTGTTAAATTCCACGCAGTCTGTGATTCTTTTTCTTAGATGAGGAAACTTTTTGATTCATGTCTGCTGGTGGCTTTTTTTTTTTTTTTAAAGCGTCAAAGGACTGGAGCATCTCCCTGGTGAGGAAAGGCTGAGAGACCTGGGCTTGTTCAGCCTGGAGAAGAGAAGGCTGAGGGGGATCTCCTCAGTGCTTATCAGTATCTGAAGGGCGGGTGTCAGGAGGGTGGGACTGGGCTCTTCTCAGCGGTGCCCGACGACAGGACAAGGGGCAACGGGCACAAGCTGGAACACGGGAAGTTGCACTGAAATCTGAGGCAAAACCCCTTTGCTGTGCGGGTGCCAGAGCAGCGGCCCAGGCTGCCCAGAGAGGCTGTGGAGTCTCCTTCCCTGGAGCCATTCCCACCCCACCTGGACGCGGTCCTGTGCCCCTGCTCTGGGGGTGCTGCTCACGCAGGGGCTGGACGGGGGGAGCTCCAGAGGGCCCTGCCAGCCCCCGCCGCTCTGTGATTCTGTGTTCAATACTTAAAAAAAAAATGCTGTTTGAAACTAAGATTTTTCCTTCCTTTTTCTTCTGAAAGGACCTCTGCCTTTTGTGGAAAGAGGTGTTTTGTATCTGCTACCCTGGGATTGCTTTATTTATTTTTAAACCTCAGTTTCTCGTTGAGCTGCTAAGGTCAAGGACCTGGGGCTTTTGGGGAAGAAACTGCTGCAGAGATCTGCAGGGAAGTGGCTGCCGTGGGTAGCTTCACAGTGCTCAGCAGAAGCGCCTGCAAGGAGGGGAGCTGAGTGGAGCAGGGCTGGCCTGCCTGCCTCCCCCAGAGAGCTGCAGCCGCTCTCCCCGACCCTCTGCCGCGGAGGTGGAAAGAAAGCTCCCTTGCTTGCAGTGGGGGGCCAGGCGTCTGAAAGGACAGCTTAGTGTAGGAAGTGATCCCGCTTTGGAGCGAGCCAGAGCCGCTGTGGGAATATGGTGGGGATGGGTTTGCACAGAAACTGCTGGAAGCCTAATTATTACTTTGGCAGAATTGAGTACTTGTTCCTGAAGATGCTCCGTACAGCTTTCCTAATGACAGTGCCGCAGAAGGAGCATGCTGAAATCTGGGAAGAAGGAACTTGGCTCCAACTCCTTGGGTTCTAAAGCGTGGCACCCGCCTTCAGTAGCCTTGGTAACTGGCTGTGGCTCAGGCAGGCAGTAGGTGAGTTAATCACACAAAGACGTTCCTTATGGAGTGGAGGCCTCTTGGTTACCAAGTGCAGTGCTAGCTTTGGGAAGAATCCTTTCTTAGGCACCCTTACTTTCACCATTTCTAACTCTGATGTTTCTAATTTCAGGGACTTTTTCTAGGTGTAGTAGACTATCTAGGTTATTCTTACATCTCATACTAGCTGCGCTGGGAAACCTGAGTGGCATCTAAGTATTTTCAGTTAGTTTCCCACAATAAGAGTGTATAAACACCAAACAATATGTATTCTGTTTTTATAAGAATGACCATGTGTGTATCTTTCAAGTCAGTGCAACTGATTCTTCCTTAAAAAAAGCAAACAAAGAAACAAAGCAAAACAAAAACGCTGGGTCTGGAATTGCTTTCTAACCACTGCCTTACCTTTAGGGAGAGCAGCGATGTTGTGTAAGGAGTTGGCGGCTCTTAACTGTTTCCTAGACGGGCTGCTTTGATTTGCTTAGTGATCTTGGCAGAGTCTGTTTACCTCCATCTGAAGAGGAAGATACTTTTTACACCTTAATGTTTGTGAAAGTTATTTTTGTGAGGTGGGAGTGCTATCTGGAAGCATGTTGCTTTTATTAGTGTTCAGAATAATAACAGTGACTGTATCTGAAGAGTTTTCAGAGAGGGACATTTTTCAGGGTGAGAGAGATCAGCTTGTGTGCTTAAGAGTCTCTACTTACCCTTATACTTGCTGGCTTTTAACTCTAAGACTGTGTTGAACAGCCTTCAAATATCTCTTGAGTTGTAACGCAGTATTGTACTGCCCCGGAGCACTCGAGCCTTCTGAATTCGAGTTGGCTGGACTTCTAGCACCATGTCTCATTTCAAACCATTAGCCAGCTCTGTTGAAGGGGTCTCGTAGTCATCCTCATGGCAAGTAATATCGGGGAGTAGAACAGCATTTGCAAAATTGTCTATAGCTCTTGACTGGCTGGGCTCCGGTGTTTCTCCTCCTGCCACAGAGCCTGGCAGAAGCGCTGGTTTCTCAGGCCCATTGCACCTGTAACCTCTGAGCATGGGACTGAAGCTTCCTTGGCCATCTTTCTCTGTCCTAAGTTGGTGGTTACTTGATTTGTCTTTAGAACTGCTGCATGGCAGTACGTCAAAGGAACGTAAGCTCGTGGAATGCTTGCTTCCTGAACTCTTAGGTTGGATTTATTACCTGCAAATTCAAGAGAACTGGCTGAGACAGGTTTATTTTAATGAGTGGGAATTTGACTGGGAAATAATTTACTTTTTGGTATTGTAAGAGCTGAAGAAAGTAATGCATGGCTTGCACACCGTCTCTCTTCAGAACAGAAATGTTGTGACTACTCAGTTTTATAAATAGAAATGCTCAAGTTAAATCTTGTCAGTGTGGATTTTGAGCATGTTCAACTTAATTTTACCTGCAGTCCTCCTGATGCTGCGATTGTCACAGGGAAAATGCGCTTGCATGCTGCAACCCTTGATTTGATTTCCAAAAAGTAGCTTGAGCTTTTATTTTAGTTTCTCTGTTGACATGTTGGCTATTGGAAACTAACATGATCATACTCTGATATGTATTTTCTTAGCAGGTTGTTATTGTTTGAAGCCCCATATTATTGTTTGAAGGCTTGAAATGTTTGCTTTTCTGGAATTTGGTTCTTGCCTTACAGTGTTTCTGTGTATCAGGGTTTAAAAAGAGGCGCAGTGGTAGAAAGGAGACAAGGAGGTACAGAACTAAAACTTGGGACTTCTCTGATAAACCTACCCATTGGCCTTTGGCAGTGAGTCGCTGCCTCAGTTTCCCTGCATCTAACAAGACGCTAATGAAACCTACTTCAAAGATACATTGTGAGGATTAATTAATGCTTGCAAAAAGCCTTTGAAGATGAAAAAGCAGAAGTTGAAATATGAAAAGTTTCCATGCCCCAGGTAAATGTTCTGTGTACTGTCTTGAGTTCGTCTTTTTCAGAACCTCTTGAGCACTTCCACGTATTTTGAAGGGCTTATTTGTGCTGGACCATGGTGGCGAACACTTTTGGGAGACACTGAGTGGTACAGCTACACTTGCAGAAGTTGGTTACTCGCACGTTCCCCCAAGGAAAGAAAGAAAGCAAGCAAGATCATATCCCAGGGCCTCAGCATTATATACCGGTTAGAAGAATGTAGGTGGCAGGCGTATCCTGAAAATGGTGCCACTGCAGCCTTTTCTATTTCTTTTTCCCCCAGGGCAAGTTTCTGTCCCTTCCAGTGTTTGATAAAACAGCCGCTGATGAGCCCTGTATGAAACGATTTATAATAATTGCAGCACTGTGTTCTTGAGCTACAGGTAGCCTGAAATAGAATGGAGGAGCAGTGCTCTCTGTACTTCCCATGGAAGTTGAACGCTTGTGGTATTTTAAAACAAAATCTTAATTTCTTGCAAAACGTGTCACTTTGGTATGTGAACTGCAAGTAGGCGTGCAGGGAAGAAAAAAGGTTGTCAGATTCTCACATCTTCTCCAGGGTGGCGTCTCCTCTTCTTCTATTTTGCCAGTGGCATCGTAATCGCATATTTCATAAGGACTGCATTAGTTTAAGATGCTGTAATGAATTGCTAGTGAGTTTTGGATAACTTGGTCTGGTTTTGTTCACTCAAGAGGAATTTGAGGAAGACTTTGGAGCGCTGTCAGTATTTCGGTGGTTTAGCTTGTGGTGCTGCTGCAAAATGGATTGGTTGGCGGCCTGGGTAGAGGCAGGATTTGTGCTTTGATCTGCATCCATATGTTTGATTGTAAAGCACGCTAGATTCAGGGCGAGGTTTTCTGCTTGTCAGTTTGAGCTGTGTTAGACAAAACAGTAGGTATGAGCTTGAGCTTAGTTCTGTGGTAAGAACAAGCTGTGAAGTCTGAAGTTTTATGCGTAAAGAGCCTAAACTTTTCTCTTTTAGTTCAAGTTTCCCTGGCTATGCAGCTGACTTCATAGAAATACATAAGAAGCGCCACTGAAAGACTCCAGTGCACAAATAGCTGGGTGTGAGGAGGTCTAAGCCAGGCCAGCCGAAGTGCTTCTCTTAGGAGCGCGAAGGTTTAAGTGGCTCCTTTCCTGCAGTTAACAAGAAGCATATCAAGAGTTTAGGCTGGATATTTAGCTGCTTTGGTTGTAAAAGATCTGCCAGTGCTGCGTTTGAAGCTGGAGTGAGCTGTTGAGTGTTGTTAGTAAGTGTGGTGTAAGCAGGACGCCTGAATATTTTCCTTTCTTCTGGAAACATCATCTTGCTAACCTAAGACAGAACAGCCTGCAGAATCCGCATCATTAAAAACCTTCCCCGTCAGCAGATGACTAGATAAAATTACAGCTTTGGAGGAAATTTTGTGTTCTTGCTTACAAGCAATTTGTGACGTCTTTGTGAGGCCAGGCAGCATGTGGGCTTCTGACAGTGGGAAATGCTTCTTGTGGCTTGGAGGTGTGGCTTCCGAGCCAGGCTTCCAGACTCATCCTGGCTCCGCGAGTCAATGGCTTTAAACGCATCTCCTGATTTAGCGCTAGGTCGAACTGCATCTGGCACTGCTGTAGCTGTACTTACCTATAAAAATAGAAGGGCGTAATTTGCTGGGAAGGTTGGATGTGGGAGTGAAGGGAGCAAAACGTCCTTGGAATTGCAAGAATTCTTTGAGAAGTCAGTTCTCCTTGGAAGACTAGAAGTTGGTTGTGACAAATAGTGGGGATGATGCAACCCCATTTCATGACCTTTTTGTGTTCAAGGAAAATGGGATCTTAAGTGTGGCATTTCTGAGGGTTTCTCTGTCCCCTTTCACTTGTGCATTAACGTGAGTCTTGGAGAGTTCCAAGGCGGTTAACAGGGAAAGGCAGTTGCTGCCTTCTAGCTCAGGGCATTTTAAAACCTCAGGAGAAATGGCTCACAGATATAGCTAATTCTGTTGCAAAATGTAGGTGAAAATAAAATGTCATACCTGATCAAGACATCTATTATTGTGTGTAGTGCTGGCCACCAGACAGAAGTTACTTTTTTCACTGAATGCTCAAGGAGTTGAGAAAATAGACCTGGAACAAGAAGGGTTTCTAAATCTGCAACATGTAACAGATTGACGTAATAGGAAAAAGATGTATTATTTGATAGTTTGTTGTTTGTTGTTTTTTNGTAGGGTAGCAGGAATAAGGTGCTGCTGTGGTCAGGGTTTAGGGAGGAAGCAGGATTACTTAGTCAAGTGACCATTTGAAGGGGTAGTTTACTGATGGTGCTAAGGCATAAATAAATGAGGATGTTTTTTGGTTAAATAACAGGAGAACTTACAAACTAATAAAGTAGCTGAAATAATGTTTGCAGCAACATTTGCAATTGGACTTCCCAAGAGCAAAGGTGCCCTGTAAGGGATTTAGCTTAGCGAAACTGTATTGGGTTGTTGAGTCCCTGAACTTTTGTTTGTATCAAGGCGTGTACGACCGTGCATGCAGTTAACTGGCTTCGCGTATGGTGAACTACATAAATGCATGGAATTCTGAGAAATTATTGCCAAAATTGCAGATATTTACATAGCACACAATGACCAGCAGCCTGCACTTATCCTAAGTACTCTTCCTTTTGGATGCCTGCCTGCCTTTTGTGTGAGACTGTTTCTTGCTGTCTTAGGATGGCTGTGCTACTTTGAGAAGTAGTGACCAGAAAGGTAGTGGAGGCAAATAGGGAATGGCTTATTTGGAATAGTGGATGAGGCCAAATCATTGTATATTCCGTTTTTACAGCTTTTGCCAGCTTATGGGAAGAAACCCCCTGTTTCTGGGAAGGGCGTAGCAGGGATTAAGTGGTACCGAATGATTTTTCCAGCGTTTTGTGTGTTCTCTGCTTCCTTGACCATAGAAGATCTCTGCTGGTCAAATCTGCACTGCCTTGGTTTGTCATCTGGCAAGCTCACGATCTGGGGTGGATACGGTGTGAATTCCTACTCAGAGTTTTTTCAAAATAAACTATTTTATTTGGGGAGTTACTTCACCGTACTTACCTTGTGCCTCGTTCTCGAACCCTCATCTCTTCTGCTGGCTTACTCTTTTTGCTAAAATCCAAACAGTTTCTTGGTTAGTTATTTCATAACCTTTTCCCAGTTACTGCTTTGTATGTTTCTGTACCAATTTCTCCCAAGCAAAGGTTTTCTGCTGAAGCTGTAAGTGGGGTGCTGCCCTTCGCGATGAGTATCCTCTTGGTAAGTGCTCCCTCTGTCTGGATAGAGCTTTCCTCATCGCGCTCGGGGAGCTCCGCACACCCAGTAGTGATGAGCTGGTAGGTCTTGCCTCGGGGAACTGCACCAGACCAGTTACAGCAGTCAAGTTTTTCAGTCTTCATCACTGTATGAAAACAACAGTATTGCGAAATTGAAGCTGGTGTAGGTTATGTTTTGAAACGTGGTGTAAGGAGGACCTGAGTTTGAGGAATTGGGGATTCTATGTAAGCAGCAGGGAGGGGAAGGAATCTCTTCTTTTCCTTTCTCGTTTACGATGAACAAATGACGCGAGCTTTGGGGTGGTGGTAAGTCTGTGGAAACCTTTGGTTTCCTTTTCGTGAAAGGATAAGCAGTCGGTTTCCCTCATGGTCTAGTTATGACAGAGTGAGGACAAAATCTTGTAAGCAAGTTAGGAGGTGCTGTGCTTGTCTTTGGCATGTGCTGTTTTTCTTCTGCTTACACTGACACGCGTGGAAAGATAACGATACCAGTCTCTCTTGCTCCTCAGTTATTGTGAATGCTACCTTGCGTCAGCCCCATCTGTGCAGCCGTGCAGCAAAGCAACTGCTGGACGTTTTAAGTGGTGTTTTTACCCCCTGTGTTGGCATCATGGCTATAAAGTGGATGTGTTCCTGAAGAGGAAA
>VZTV01083162.1:2147-18828 GCA_013400875.1 Anhinga rufa | reverse complement strand
CAGACAGGACATGGACCTGCTGGAGTGGGTCCAGAGGAGGCCACGAAGATGATCAGGGGCTGGAGCACCTCTGCAATGGAGACAGGCTGAGAGAGCTGGGGTTGTTGAGCCTGGAGAAGAGAAGGCTGCGGGGAGACCTTATTGCAGCCTTCCAGTACTTAAAGGGGGACTATAGGAAAGATGGGGACGATCTCTTTAGCAAGGCCTGTTGTGACAGGACAAGGGGTAATGGTTTTAAACTAAAGGAGGGCAGGTTTAGGCTGGATATAAGGAAGAAATTTTTTACAGTGAGGGTGGTGACACACTGGCCCAGGTTGCCCAGAGAGGTGGTCGATGCCCCATCCCTAGAAACATTCAAGGTCAGGTTGGACGGGGCTCTGGGCAACCTGGTGTAGTTGAAGATGTCCCTGCTCACTGCAGGGGGGTTGGACTAGATGGCCTCTAAAGGTCCCTTCCAAGCTAAACCATTCTGTGATTCTGTGATTCTGTGATTCTGTGATTCTGTGATTCTATGATCATTACCGACAGTGCTGCTTCTGCAGCTTCCCCATCCTGCTGGGTGGTAAAAGCGACTTGCTGAAGTGAACTAGGGACAAGGACACAGTGGAGGAGGAGGTGGAGGATGTTCTGAAAGGAGCCTCGTTGTCCATGCCTTTGTAGAGCACCTGTTTGAGAGCAGGCCACTGGCTGAAGGTAGGTTGTTTGTGATGGTTTCACCAGGGCTTCTCTGAAACGCTAAAGGAAGGAAAGTGCTAAGCTCTGTTCCCAAAGAGGTATGTGTTATGTTAGAAGATGTGGGGCTATGTAAAGCATAATGTAACCATTCAGGGGTGAAGCATCTCCATCAAAGAAGCTTAAGCAGTCAACAAGAACCTGCATTTGGATGATACAGGGGTTTCTCCTTGCTGTACACACCATGTTCATTCCTGTACTGCTTCCTGCTGCATCAACCTGATCTCTCCTGCCTGAGTGCTGTCCCCTGGCAGGTACTGATTCTCCCTGTGAACCCTCAGGTACCTGAGAGACACTATTATGTGCTCCCACTTAACAAGAATAACAAATAGGTATATTAACAGTGGGACAATACCTTCCTCAGATGTGACTGCTGAACTTGCCTCTTGCTCATGGGAAGAGTGTTCTGCAGATCAGTAAGTCCATTGATGAGATTTAGGTTCTTTATATTTTCCTCTGTGTTCTTCAGTGGCGTGGAGATATCTTTGCTGTTCATTTAATGGTGAATCTTTGCAAATTCTGTGGCTTGGAAGAATAATACTTCAAGCTGCATCCTGGTCCCATTAAAGTTCTCAGACTCAGAAAGTCATGCAAGACTGCTCACAATCTGCTGTCCTGCGAAAGGGAAACTCTTACTCAGTTTTGGACCCCAACGTTGCTTATGACTTGACATCTGGGTTAGAATAGCCACACTTAGTAGCTTGGGAAGGCAATAAGAAATATGGTTTCCCATGGTAATTGGAGGGAAATGGATTTTTAGTAGATATTTTCCTTTTTCAGTGCAGTTTCATTCCCCTCAGATGTTATTAGTGGAGTTTATAATTGGTAGCTCTTGGGACAAATTAATAAAATCAATAAAACTTAGTTTACTTTATGCTGACTTCTTTCTCTGCAGTGCTGGGAGTAACAGAGGGCCAGATGCTGCCCTATATGAGACTTGTGCAGTAAGAAGCAATCCATTGAAGCAAATGATAAGAACAGAAACTCAGTGTTTAAAAAAGAAAAACAGAAAAAAACTCTCCAGATCTCAAGAAGAGTTTTCTCTGGGGAAACAGAAGAAGAAAGAACCATTCCCAATGTGGTTGTATTGTCCAAAACCCCTGGTGCTTGGAAAGCACTGACCGTACAGTGACACAAGAATTAATGCAGTTCCTTATCCTCCTGAGTCAGCTAGGGAGTGAAAAGATACTTGGAAAACAGAAAATGTGTTATGGAAAAGAGACAAAAAAAAAAAATTACTTTGCTAATGCATCATCATCATTTTAACTAAGCTTAGATGTGAACTCCTAGTGATTCTTTTTCTCACTGCTAAGAATTTTAGTTTAACTAAAATGTAACTAAAATTATTGCTGAATTATGCCAGTAATACCTGAAACATCAGCATTTGTGTATCTCGAAGTACTTGATGAACAGTCATTATTTCTTGCAGAATCTCCAGGCTTGCCACATTCATTGCTGCTTTTCAACTAGAGCAGCTAATACAGAGTTCGGAAGCATGGAGTTGTTGTGGTTTAACACC
Organism: Anhinga rufa; assembly: GCA_013400875.1. NCBI lineage: Eukaryota > Metazoa > Chordata > Aves > Suliformes > Anhingidae > Anhinga > Anhinga rufa. The sequence goes on along the minus strand of VZTV01083162.1, from coordinate 16,577 downwards.
AGCCAGCAACTAAGCCCCACACAGCCAATTGCTCACTCCCGCCTGGTGGGATGGGGGGAGAATCGGAAAAGTAAAAGGGAGAAAACTTGTGGGTTGAGATAAAGACAGTTTAATAGGGAAAGCAAAAGCTGTGCGCACAAGCAAAGGAAAAGAAGGAATTCATTCACTGCTTCCCACAGGCAGGCAGGTGTTCAGCCATCTCCAGGAAAGCAGGGCTCCATCACGCGTAACGGTTCCTTGGGAAGACAAACAACATCACTCTGAATGTCTTGCCCTTCCTTCTTCTTCCCCCAGCTCTATATACTGAGCATGATGTCATATGGTGTGGGCTATCCCTTGGGTCAGTTGGGGTCAGCTGTCCCAGCTGTGTCCCCTCCCAGCTCCTTGTGCCCCCCAGCCCACTTGCTGGTGGGGTGGTGTGAGAGGCAGAAGAGGCCTTGACTCTGTGTAAGCCCAGCTCAGCAGTATCTAAAACACCCCTGTGTTATCAGCACTGTTTTCAGCACAAATCCAACACATCGCCCCATACAAGCTACTGTGAAGGAAGTTAACTCTATCCCAGTCAAAACCAGTACAGGGTATTTTCAAGGATCCTAGTTTCTGGGCTGATTTTAATACACTTGACTAACTGAATGCTTGGAAACCAGTGGGGATAGGAAGTGTTTAGTCGCTGGAAATGGATTCTAGGTATCCTAAATTGGGGACACCCTATTCCTTTCCAAGACAATAGAGTAAAAGGCAGTGGATAATGGGGGTGATGAAAAGCAGGGGCACTTCAGAGAGAACTCACAGTGTTTGGCTTCCATAGAGAGCACGTAGCAGGTTCCTGCTTGGTAGGAGTTTCTTCTCTCCCAGAAGCTCTTGGGTGGGGGGAACGGGGAGGTAGAGGGAGATACCCCTGACTTGGGAAGCCCTTTTCTTCAAGGGCTTATTGTCCTGTTCTGTGAGCTTCCTCCCTCAGGATGTGGATGGTGACATCCTCGGTGGGAAGCTGCAGGGATTTGCACAGTCATACACCTGTCCTGTGAGTGGTGTGGGATTGTATGGGAGCCAGGTAACACTGCCTCCAGCTCCCAAGACCTCTGCAGAGTGAACTCCTTTCATTCTTCCTTGTCAACGCTTTGTACTAAAGAAAGCCATTTTCCCACAGATCCACATTTGGTTCATTTTGGATCTTCTGAATATCCCACTTCACATAAACCTCATGTATCAACTCCACCACTTGCCCCATTACTGTGCCAATATTTAACAAATGTCTCCCTCTTGTTAGCCCTCTCTAAAAATGAACACTTCCACCTGTCAGCTGGCAGCACAGTGCCAAAGCTGACTGTGACTAAGGAAGCCTTCTTTGCAGCACTAAAATAAGGTTTTTTGTTTGTTTTGTTTGAGAAGTGAGGGAACAAAGTACTATTTGGATCTGCCTTCTGTTTCAAAGCCTAAGTCTCAAAAAGGACAGGGGTGGATGCAAGCGCCGCTATGGTGGTGCATTGCATCGCCCAGTCCAAGGGCGAGAGGCTGTAGCAGTATAAATGCTGAGTTTTGCTGCTGTTTTTATTCTTTCTTGAGGGAGAGCTAAAAGATCACCACTAAGGTCTTATCTTGTTTTTAAGTCACCTCTATCCACCTACAAACCCATTCTCAGCCTGGCCTTGTTGTTTTTGTCCTAATCTGTTCTTAACCCTTTCATCTCTCCTGTATTCACTGCACATTTCTCCTGTAAAATAAATCCTGGCAACAATAATCATAGCAGTTTTATTCTCACACAAGCACTTTGTTTTATTCCTTCAGTGAATGCTGAGGGGAATAGAAAGGTCTGTGAGCTGAACCAGAGAGGTGAGTGTGTCAGAACAACACAGGCATCATAGTAGTGTGTTTCAGTTTATAATGCCATGGGAGTATGTAAAATGCTGTCCTTTAACTAGAAATATGATAAATAATAGTTGGATTTTTCAGCAAATGGGTGTAAAGTATTTCCTAGAGATTCCTATTTTACTGATTCTCTGTTAGATCTCAGCTGCAGATGCATGACTGAGTTTTGTGATTATTTTTTCTTCACTTCTTCGACTGGTTAGATAACTGCATGCTTCCTGTCTGCCTTCAATGCCTTACCCCTTCTAGGCTCTCTATCAAAACCCCAGTGCCATTTTCCCATTCCCTGCCTTGACCTCCGTAGGCACAGAAAGTACCGTGAATGGGGCAGACCTGTGAATGAGTGGCTGATGCTCTGGGACCATACGGAAATTGACTGTGTGTGCACGCAGCTTCTGGTAAACCTGAGCTAAAAGTCACCTTCTGAAGTCTCAGGGAAAGATTGATTTCACTGTGGGAAGTCAGTTATGTATCCAAGTCCTTAAGTTCATGAGTAGCTTTGAAAACTTTACTCTGGTTTTACCATTTCCTTCTGGAAATGAAGCATTTCTAGTGATTTTGAGCTCTGAGCTGAGGAAGCCCTGGCTTTGCTTGGTGAAAATACACATGGTGTGGGAACATGAGATATTGCAAGTTGGACTAGATGAACTCTACTGTTCCTTCTAACCAGCATTTCTATGGTTTTGTGATATCCCTACAGATTTCAAATTGATCTTTCAGTGGTCTCTATCATCTTTTGTTGTTTTGTTCTTCATGGACACCTGTGACATGACACTTAGTGGTGGTGGTTTTAGTTTCTAGGACACTTGAGCTATAAGCAGAATATGAAGAATATTTATTACATGATGTGCAACAAAATGAGAGTAGTCTCAGTCTCTTGTTTTGATTCCATATACCTGTTGATGTGTAATGTGTAATTTTTCTACACTATTTTACTTGTTTTAGTTCATTTCTTCCTTGCTTTTAGGGGAATCAAGTGAGACTCACAGGGCACTGCCCTTTGTCTAGTTGCCATGTTACCTTAATGAAAATCAGCTGGAAAAGACAGGGCTAATTTCTTTGATTTAATCCTGAAATGTCCATGACTCATTGATGGCTCATTCAGAAAAGCTATCTGCTCAAGGCAGAAGGACCAGATAAAAATAGATTTCTTGAGATTAAGTTAACCAGTATAAGTGCTGGAAGTTTCAAATGTCTAGGTCCTGAGCATTGCATACTGCTTGCTGGAAACTTGAACTCTGATTTTGGTGTCCATGTCCTCTTCTACCTCGGGGTAAGAGGAATAAACTTTCTGTTCAACTCTCAGAAGAGCGTACTAGTGACTTGGTTCAGACATCCCTCTGACAAGCCTGGAGCTTGCATCCAATCAGTGAGCTAAAATGTCTGATGCAGGAGCCCTGCCACACCTGAAAGATGAAACTTTCTGAGGCCATCTGGGAAATGTGTAGAACAGTTCTCAGCATTAAGAGATTTTTTATCTCACTGGGACTGACTGGCTTCCACTGCTAATTTATTTCTCTTCTGCAATTACAAAAGGTTGCAGGAAGAGTGGAAGTATGAGGAAAAAAGGATAAAGGAAGAGCAGGTAAAGAAAAGGTTGATGCTCTTATCAACCAAGCAGACTGGGAACAGAAAGGGAGGTTACTGGTTGAGGTGAAAGTGAGCAGAGACAGAGACCTTGCACCTGGAGAAGAGCATGAGCTAAGAGTCGCTGTGGGAATGGGTGAGGGTGGAGTTCCTGCAGAAGACTTTAGTGAATGGGTTAAGTGATTTAAAATGTAGAAATGCCATTGTACAGGACTAAGAGCTGGCAGTGTAGCAGGGCAGGTTGTGCAGAGGTGAGAAGCAGCAAGAGCTCCTAGACAGTTAAGGACAAAGTGTTGTGAGGTTAGATGGAAAAATGGCATAACAGAAAACAAGTGAGGAAAGGCTCAGAGTTTAGTGCTGTCAAAGAATGCAGTGTGTGGACCCTGGCAGAGGGATGAGGCAAACATTAGGAGACACGCAGCTGGCTGCCAGCTGTGAGACAAGAAGCAAAAACCTGAGTTGCCATCCCAAAGAACAGCAGGTGAGAGAAGGCAATTGTTGGTTAAATACGAGATATAAAGAATAAGTGTGATAGGTGCTGTACTGCATCCAAGGCAGGCAGCATAGAATAACGGATGCAATTACTGACAGCAGTGCCACCAGAGTCTCTGAGCAAATTAAAACTCAACAGAAGAAAATGTCAGAGCCAACGTATCTGTCTTGTAAATGAAAGGTGATGTGCAGCTTTATTTTTAGCATGTTTGGCCTAAGTACTTTCTCTCATTCCATGATTCTATGGGAAGAGATGTTCATAGACTAGTTTCCTTCATGATCTTTTCTTGCTGCCTCTCCTCTGGCCTTCTTGTCCCCTGAGTTGGTGGGCAGGCATGTGGCAGGACCACAGCCTCACATTAGGACCACTTTGGTTCTGACTATGTTGCCTTGAAAGAGCAGCTTTTGGTGTGAATGCAAAGACTTACCTGACCACGGCTTGCATAGATCCATCTGGTCCATCATTAATGTGTGTGGTTGTTCTGGTACCCTGCTGCAGTCAAGAGACCATGTTTTTTGTTGCACCAGTTTGAAAGGGATAGGACTAGGGTAGTTTCATGCCGCATACAGCTTGTAACTGTCAGAACAGACAGTAAATGAGACCTATTTCATACCCTGCAACTGACCTCAAGCAAGCTACTTCAGTCTCCCGTCCTTCAGTCTTACCCTTTGTAAAGTAACTCCAATAAAACAGGAACTCTGAAGCTTTCCAACTCTATAAAGACTTCTCTCCTGCTTTTTTGGTTTAGAGTGCAAGAAGTTCCCTGGTAATATGTCACCTCTATTCCTTAGTGTCATTAATTTCTTTGGGGCTGAGCAGGACAGTTTGGAGGACAGAATCTGTGCTTTGCAGTCCTTTATAAGTGTTTTCATATGAAGACTTTCAGATGTACAAAGTGCTAAGCAGGCAGTTGGATTTCAATATCTTAATATCGTCTCCAGGACTCTCTTTCAGCAATAAAAATCTTCTATTCTCAACACAAAAACGTGAACGGAATGGAAAGCATCCCTTGGTGTGGCCTGGGAAAACTGAAGTTATTGTAATTAACACCTTCAGAGTTGCAAAAGTATCCATGAGCTTGGATATTTAATCTAAGTGATTACTACAGTTACCAGTATATTTCTGTGTTTAACCATATGTTTTCACAGCTCATCTGTATCTCTTTATTTTCATGCCTTGTTGTCTTGATGCAGATCTGCTGGTCTGTAGCATCTGCAATTTTTCTGTGTGCCAGAGGAAATGCTTACTTATCAAAATCACATTTATTCAGCTATTTGGTGCTCTTCTCTGCAATGCAGAGTTGTTTCCTAGGCTACATTTGCTAGAATAATACATATTCTGTTTTCAGATATCCCATCCAGTGGATTTTGCCACATTCCTTGATCCAGTGAAGATAAATTATTGAACTGTCCTGCTTTATCAGTGGAGATTGTCTTCATTTTCCATAAGCTGAGTTTAGTTTTTCTTTTTTTTTTTTCTGAAAATACACTTCAAATACATCATGCAACATTGTATAACAAATGAAGAAGAGGAATTCAAACTCTCAGGCAATGATGTGAGAAAGACAGTATGTTAGAGAAAACAGCCTTTGATCAGGCTCTGCATTGCCTTTCGTGCTAAAACCAAAGCAATAGTATGTTGATCTCTGAAGGCTTATTGCCTGTTTGATACCAGCCCCATGAAATCAGGTGCAACTTGTCTGTCTGTGAGCAGTGCAGGTGTGTAAAAGGGTATCACCAGGGTCCGGCCAGCCCACAAGCATAAGAAATGAAGTGGTAGTGAAACCAGAGCTTAACTCTAGGTCAAAGAAAGCGCAGAATCAGGGCTTATACTTAAGTGAGTAAGTAGTAGAAGGAGAAACAAAGCTATTGTCAGGACAAGGGGGAAAAGAAAATTAAAGAAAAATAGAAATGGGGAAGGATTAGGTTTTTACTGTGCATTGTGGGGCTTTGATGCATCAGTAGGTCTAATGTAGCCTAATACGGAAGCTGAGGATACTGTCTCTAATTGTTCATCCCATGCCCCAGCTCACAGATGCTAATCTGTTTGCAAGTCAGCTTCTGGTTTGCTGCAGTTTACAGCAGGTATTTGCTATAAATCAGTGTCTTTTGAGTGCCTCTAGTTAATGGTCATCTCAGCTTTCTGTGCTCTGGGATGAGACAGACAACTAGGGCCAGTCAGTTTTAGAGTTGCAATCCTTATTCGTGAATGGATGTCATTAACTTTCCCCTCTGTTCAACCTTCACAGCTATTTCCATTGCCAGCAATGACTGAGATGAGCTAATTACACAGATTATGCAATTTTGCTGCACATAATACATATAATTTTGTAATGAAGGAGTAATGCTATGTAGTAACACTTCACATAAACCTGCCTTTCACTACAAGGGTCTGGCAGGCAGCTTTGCAAAAGAAACTTTGCATAAAAAGAGTTAAATAAGAGTCAGATCATTGAGATGGAAAAAGAGCTTGACACATTTCTATGTTGTTTTGGAAGAGCTAATATATCCACAAAAATGTTTTTTAATAAGTAAGTTTCGGCTCCAGTATTAGCAATGTCCTGAATGCTTAGATTAATCTTATGAATGCATACAAATGTAAATGATGCTTTGCAGTTTTAGAAGAACTTATTTATTTATTTATTGCAAGACCAAGAGATTTTTTTTGTTTGTTGTGATATTGTAGTCTGTTGTTGTGATGTTGTTTGTTTGTTGCAGTATTTTCTCATTTGCTTCTTCCTGTATGGGCCAGATTATTGATATATCGATAGTAAAAGTTACCTTCATTTTGCTTGCACTGTTGTGGTGCCTAGGGACCAGATCTTTTCTTGGTAGGCTCTAAACAAACTCTGGAGAATATGTGCTGCCCGAGGCAACTACTAGGAGGCTCTAGAAGGCCAGAAAGCATGAGAGAGGAAAGGCAGGAGGTGTACTGGGTTTCCATGGTAAGGTTTTGATAGCAGGGGGGCTGCAGGAGTGGCCTCTGAGACAAGAGGCATGGGGCTGCCCCCATGTTGGACAGAGCCAGTTTCAGCTCTTTTTTAAATTAAACTGTCTGTATTTTGACCCACGGGTTTTTCATTTTATTTTATCCCCCTTGTCCTGGTGAGAAGAGGTAGAGAGCTAGTGGTCTGGTGGGCACCTGGCAGCCAGCCAAGGCCAACTCACCTCCGGAGGATAGGAAATAAATATAGCAAAATTAATTCTGACTTTTTTTTTTTCAAAATTCTTAAAGCTTGGAAATATGGTTATGGGGACTAAATGCCACAGAGCACAGGCTGTTTTCCTAGGGAAATGCCTCCAGAAAGGTAAACTGGGGTATTTGAATGGAATTTGCAGATTGACATTTCTGTGCAGTCTACCCAAGCTGGCTTAATTTTTAGTGGCATATCCTACCTTGAATATGGAAGGAGATCAGTTATTTCTCCAAATAACCATGCGAAGGGATACGTCTACTCTGCAGTCAAAGGTGTGATTTAAGTTGTCAACTGTTAGAGATGCACCTAGTGTAGCTTGACTTAGTACTAATAGCATCAAAGCTGTAACAGCACAACCATCAGTTTCTGATATTCTAGCCCAGCTAGAGCTAAAAGGCAGAGATGTCAGTGCTTGGGTGTGCTACTGCAGTCTCACTGCCCAGTTCGGCTTGGTTCTGTTTCCATCACTTCTCTGTAAATACTCCCTACAGTCATGATTCTCATATACCTGTTTTATTGGTCTCTGGCTGTGTTTTAAGCCACATGTAAATGTTTTAAATTCAACACATGGTCTATAGCTAAATAAATTAACACTTTTTTGGTCTCAGAAAACAATGAGGGAGAAAACAATGGGGAGGAACAGCCCCAGGCACCAGCACAGGCTGGGGCTGCCCTGCTGGGAAGCGGCTCTGCTGAGAAGGCCCTGGCAGTGCTGGTGGGCAGCCAGTGCCCCTGAGCCAGCGCTGGGCCCTCGGGGCCAAGAAGGGCAGCGGTGTCCTGGGCTGCATGGACAGGAGTGTGGGCAGCAGGGCGAGGGAGGCCATCCTGCCCCTCTGCTCTGCCCTGGGGAGGCCGCAGCTGGGGTGCTGTGTCCAGTGCTGGGCCCCCAGCGCCAGAAGGACAGGGAGCTGCTGGAGCAAGGCCAGCGCAGAGCCACAAGGATGCTCAGGGGATGGAGCATCTCCCTGGTGAGGAAAGGCTGAGAGACCTGGGCTTGTTCAGCCTGGAGAAGAGAAGGCTGAGGGGGATCTCCTCAGTGCTTATAAGTATCTGAAGGGCGGGTGTCAGGAGGATGGGACTGGGCTCTTCTCAGCGGTGCCCGACAACAGGACAAGGGGCAACGGGCACAAGCTGGAACACGGGAAGTTCCACTGAAATCTGAGGACAAACCCCTTTGCTGTGCGGGTGCCAGAGCAGTGGCCCAGGCTGCCCAGAGAGGCTGTGGAGTCTCCTTCCCTGGAGCCATTCACACCCCGCCTGGACGCGGTCCTGTGCCCCTGCTCTGGGTGTGCTGCTCACGCAGGGGGCTGGACGAGGGGATCTCTGGAGGTCCCTTCCAACCCCTGCCGTTCTGTGATTCTGTAATGAGGATTTGGTATGCTGACTGAAAGACGTTTTTTCTCGTAACAGCTTAGTGAAGTCATTTGGAGAAATTTTCTCTGCCTGCAGCACATATCCTTTCCCAAAATAGACACCAGACTAAATAGACTTGTTATTTTTACCTGAAGTTCTAGGTTGGTTGTCTGACTTCAAAGGATTTCAAAATTGATCTTCTTTTGTTGAAACAAATTCACTGTTCTGTAGTAATTATCTTCATTCCCTACAAATATTTTTAAACTTCCCTGGAGTTTCTGATATCATGTCCCATTTAAACATGGTCCTTTAAATTTCACAGGGCTGTGAAAGCTGAATGTATGCTTCTACCTTCTCTAACTTAGCTCCAAAGATGAAGCTCTCAGTTTTCAGTCAGTCTGGTGCCATCAGCTGATTGTCAAGGAACCATACCATAACACCTCCAGGCTTTCATTCACTAACTGCTCTTCATTCAACAGTTCTTGAGGAAATTCAGTTTCCACTGTTTCAGCATCATTTGTGAATCCATTTCCCTCACAGTTATCACAAGGGAAGTTGTCTTTTTACACTGCTGTTTGACAGGATATTGAAAAGTGCAGGTGGTGAAGCTCTTACTCTTCAGCATATTTTTTTTTTTTGCCTTTAATTAAGTAGGATCCTCCTAAAGGCACTCTGAAAGTCACTAAAGGAACTAGCACTGACATGCATCTGCTTACTTCTGCTGATCCAGATGTTTCATCCAGTTACAGAAAGAAAAGGTGTTTAGAAAGCTGCAACAGTTAAGGATGTGTTAGTGCTACTATATGGCTCACAAAATCCTTCTACAAATGGATGTGTAATTCAGTGCTTAAGTTCTGAGATCAGTTATTTTGGCTGATCTTGAACAAAAGTATTTCAGGATGGAAAAAAGTATAAGTGGAAAGTAAGTGGTAAAAAGGGAGAAGGTAAATAGATTTAAAGGAGGATTTGTAAACTGGCTGTGGTCACATGTAATCAAGTAGCATTCTCTGCAGTCTGAAGCATCCTGTGAATATTTTCATAAATGATTTTCAATACTACGGTAACAGAGGCACTTGAAGTAATTGGTATATGGGTACTGCATTGTAAATCTATTTAAACAGAGATAATGAGCTATATTCTTCTGTAAGATTAAACTGAATCCCAAATAATTATCTGAAGCTAAATGTTTCTTCCTATCACATTCTGGATGTACAATCGTGTAACAGCTAATTATAGCGATTAACTGAATTTCACAGGTCATGACCAGAAGAAACTATTACATGATGTATGTTGCATCTCCTTCATGTTTCAAAAATAATAAGAACAAGTTTTAGTTAACCTTGTACTCTCATTAGAAAGTCTGCTAGCCTTCTTCTGTTGATTGATCCAAATATAAATTCTTGTGCAGAGGAAAGCAAAAGACATTTTATCCTAAACACTTCATGTGTAATTACAAAAAGAATCTCCTATATATATATATAAAGATTTAGATTCTATTTTAAGAGGAGAAGACTTAAAGGGTAGTGCATCAAGTGATCTCATTTTATATGATATAATTAAGATCACATAGCTGAGAAGAAAAAAATTCTTGGTAATGATTCCCTTAAAATAATCTTTAATGGGAACTACTTCAGGACATTGTAACTGTGTAAGTGACAGTAAAATTGTGTTTTACTCACTAATATTTAATTTGGGAGGTGTTATGCAGCAAATCTCTCTTTGTAAGTTACAGCAGGTGAAATGAAGGTTCAGCTGTGAACTCCCTAATCTGCTTTTGTGTTATGGATGGGTTGAGCCTGGCTTTTATATGAGTGTCAGGAGCACTTACGTAAAAGCCGTCCTTCCCTTGGTGTGCTCACTATGATCATCTCTTCTTTGGGAATGCAGGTTTGTTCCACGCTGTGTGGGTTTGATGGAAGCTGATGCAACTCTGTCCTGGAACAGCTGTGTTCATTATTAGCTGTGATCTGAGACTGGTTGATTCGTTATGCTATTTGCAGTCTTCTCACTGTCTGGCTTGCATCCTGCACCCTACCTCCAGTTTCTTATACTCTTTCTTCTTAACCTTAGCTCATAGAAACTTAGGAAAGATGCTGTTCTGAATTTCATGTAAGTACATCTTACAGTACAATGAGAGCCTGGGTCTCTGACTGAGGCTTCTGCTATTGTAGCTGAAGTCAGTGCTGTAGAAAACCCCCAAATGCCACTTCAGAAGAAAGAATCTAATTCGGATGACTCAAAATGTTCTTTTGTGGATATTAATTTGCCACTACTCCTGCTAAAACCTTGTGGGGCTCAAAGTCCATATTCAGAACTATTACCTTCTCTTCTGCAGCTGTGGCTTGGTTCATGTTCTCTATGCATCCTAGGTGACCCTCCCATATCACACCCTTCCTGAAAAAAGGGACAATTCCATTTATATTTATTACTGTAGAATTCTTCTAGGCTTCATGCTAGAAAACTGTAGCATCGTACTTGCTGAACCTCAAGATTCAAAATAAATTCTTGTTTGGACCATATACATAAGGTGGGATTTATCTCACTGAATTTTAGCCATCTGTGAAGGATGACTAATCTAAACCTGTCATCTCAATTCCATTTCTGGTCAACAAAGAAAGATGCATAGACCACAGCACCCACTGGACATGCACATCTTTAGTAATAACTAAGAAGGTTCCACATCTGTGTTGCTTCTATGATTAAAATAAAGTACATGAGGAAAGCCTGTTTTACCTTGGCTTGAAGATGGAACGGGCTTTTAGAGCCATCATTGCAATGCAAGCAAAAGAAGGAGCTCAAAGAATTCTTTAGGCATAGTTTGTGACTGCTAATCAGACAGCCTTGCCAGACTGGCTGAGATGCTAGAAAGAGCTAATTAGAACTTAGCACTATGGGTCCTTGTACTGCATTTTGTAACTTTTTAAAAAACTTTGTTCCTTTTTATTTTTTCCTCTCCTTCTATCTTGTGTAGAGAGAAGGTCTGACCCACATATGGAATTAGATGCCTCCAGGGGTGGCAAATGCATTACCGAAGGAAAAACTGCAGGTCTTCCAGAAGGTCTTTGCCATTTTGCATTACTCTGAAAAGAAGATGATAGAGCAGTTGGAGATAGACTGGATTTCCCTATTGCAGTGTTTTAAAATAAAATTCATAGAGTAAAAATGGAAACAAACACAGTGCAGAGCTTAATAGAACAGCGCTTACTTAGTCTTTTGAGGCACTGGGCCAAGATGAACATTTCCAGCGGAAACTGTAAGTGACTGCTTATTTTTCTCACAGAAAAGGCTTCAGGATTTGGATGCTCATTTGTGCAGAGGTTTGATGTTGCACTGCAGATTTTTTCCTGTGTCAAGCTAACATACTTTTCAACAGTATTATGTAGCTTTTCCGTACCCCAATCATAATGTGCACATGAAGGTTTTATTGCTATAAAATGTAATTCACTGTTCTGCAAAGGCGATGAAAGTTTCACCCTAACTTAAAAAAAAAAAAAAAGTATAGAAGTTATGTTTTAATTCATCTATCAAAGAAAACGAGCCTAATAACACCTTTTCCGCATTTGATATATATGCCAGTAGCTCATTATTATTTGGCAGTTGAAATCAAAGCTGTGTTGCTTTGAAAAGTGTTATAAATTTAAGACACCTTTTTCATGCACTTTGGATTCTTTGAAATACAATGCAGTTTGTCTGCTCATTCACACATCTCTTTTTTTTTTTTTCTCCCCTTTATAACACTGTTGTTCGTGGAAAACTTGGGATTTATGATTTTATGGTTTGGTACCAAGCAGAACATGAATTAAGCAGTCCTCACTTGAATACCCAATGGTTAAATAGTGCGAACTCAATTTGCTCTCGGGGGGTTAACTCTGTGGTTGAAATGGAAATGGCACTGTGGATAAATCTGCCTCGGTGTAAGAAATGTAATGTATGAGTTCTCAGTAACGTGTTTCTTTTCATAAGAGAAAATCTATTATCAAAGACAGTAGTAAATATCTAAATGGGAGAGTCTCATCTAAATGGAAGTGAATGATAAGCACTAAGTACTTCCAGGTGAATGACCGCTTTCAAACTTGATCTTAATGCTCTCTGCTGAAAGGAAATAATAAATCTCTTTAAAGACACCTTTTTTTTTCTTCTATTTCTCGTTGTATTTTCTAAAAATCCTCTTCTTGCATTCTCATTGTAAACAACCAGTCTTAGTGCCCATCTTCCATGTCAGCATGACAGGAAATCTGCAACAAGCAAATTCTACAGCATCCTGCCTTACAGTCTTTTTTGCAGTTATCTGTATTAAACTGTAAATATGACATGTGCTGAAGCATCACCAACTCTTTTATCCTCTTTGAAACACCTAGAGTATTTTTCTCCACTTCAGAGTCTTGGCTGATGTCCTTGCTGGATGCATCATTTGTTTGGGGATGTGCTGGGGTAAGAAGACTGCCTTGCTTTCTTCTCACCTCTTTCTTTCCATCTTTTATTTCCCCAGTGCCTCATTCATGCTTATATTGCCCTTTGGGAACCACACTAGGCTCTGCAGAGTGATCTAGATTAAAAAAAATAAAACAAAAAAAGTGCAAAAAAACCCAGAGCCTACACCTGCACCATTGTTATTGGTTATTTTCAGTCTGGATCCAACTGATGGTGTTTCTTCCGAATCCCTGGAGCCATTTTTCTCCCAGGAATGTGGTACCCAAACCTGTGGCTGATGAAACCAACAGATGTGGGTTCTGAAAACCTTAATTCTAGAACTAAAGAGAAGACCATCATAGTCAGCTTCAGAAAAAAGAAAAAAGTGGAATATAGGGAAAGGTTTTCTTTATCATTTTCATAGTCACCTTTTCTTCTTGGTTAGAACGAGCTCCTTCTCAGCAATCACAGAAGTGGAAGGGGAGTTTTAGCTTCCTGGGACAAGGGTCTGATGGCTTGGAAACAAGCACAGACAAGCCTGTCATTTATAGTATACACCCTCCGGTCTCTTGCAGGACTGGAGAAATTAAAGACTAATAATTATATCCAGAAATAAAATTTACAAAGATGGCCTGAAAGTGAAGAATTAAAGGTGTCAAAGTATGACTTTAAAGCTAACTAAATAATGTCATTCCAGATTGGTACAGAGCAAGAGGAAATGAATGAATGTTGAGGAAAAACCTGAGCTAAGTTGAAACAATGAGAAGTGTCATTTTTAGTGCTCTTGAGAAGTCTCCAGAATATGATGGGGGCTGATCTATCTTTTTTTGTACTGGGAGGAGAGTTGTATCACCAGCGTAAAATTAATATCCTATATGTAAAGCAGTGCATGTACCTGAGAACTGGATGTGCAGCATTTGCAAGGTGTGCAGTGTTTTGTGTCAGCATGAAGTGACTTAGTCTTTCCATCCACTTCCGTGTAGTTATGGAACTGTGTGGCAAATTAACCAAAGGAAACAGTGGTCTTTGCCAACTTTGGTAGTACCAGTTTTGGACACAGAGTATCACTAACCTTCACTTTTCAGACACTTCAGTACCTGCAGGTGACACATAACTGACTCTGGGAATTTTGCATAGTGGTACCTATTATATAGTTCTCTTCTGCTGGGTGATTGAGCTAATTCCAATGGTGATCAAGGACCTACAGCAGTGCCTGTTTAGAGAGCATCTTCTCTTCCACCACAGGTTTGGGAGAACAATTTCTGTTATCGCTGTACACAAATCCATATTCCTGTCTACTGCAACAGTTCCCAAAACTTCCATTGCCATGGAGTCTCTCTTGCCTTTTGGCACTAAAAGGCTGCCCAGATGCTTCTTTATTACCTTGACTAGTGCTGGGAGAGAAATAAAAGGACAACTTCTCTACACAGTAGCCATGGTCCTTCCCTGAGGCAGGCTTCCACCAGAAGGTAGTCTGTATTGATTGAATGCACTACACCATTGTAAGGATGGCTCTTGGCCT